>JAVTVY010047741.1:0-23007 GCA_036873755.1 Hanleya hanleyi | reverse complement strand
CAGCCGCCATCTTAAACCCACCACCCACCCACCACCACACATGACCCCATGTGACACAATACTCGCTTCTGATTGGCTGTCGCGTGACGTCACAGAGGTCATATGCAAATTTCTGAGGTCAACTGGACTCTATTTACGCTTTGTATACTACTGTGTATGCGGGTCAGTCAGGCTGAACCAATGGCGTACTACTTTCGGCTATAATCCTCAATCGTTTTTTTTCAATCGTTTATATTTTCTCGATTAAAAAGCGATTGAATCGCGATATGGCTTTTTATTCGCGAGAATTTTCTCGATTGAAAAACGATTGCCAACAGAAAAAAAAACCCATTCGAACAGCGATCGCGAATGAATCGTTTATTTTGAAGAAAAAAACCCCATTCCCTCGCGCCTTGGAAAATCGCGACTTCGAGAAAATTTGACGAAATAAACGATTCATTCGCGAACGATAATTGGAAACGGTGCCTTATGAAGTGTCGTTTTAACAGTGTCGTCGTACAAGTGACAATGCCCCTGGTAATATTTTCAACCATGCTTACAATATAAATTCAATGAAAGTGTCGTTTTTAGTGTGTCGCTGTAGAAAATATACATATCTTATGAAGTGTCGTTTTAACAGTGTCGTCGTACAAGTGATAATGCCCCTGGTAATATTTTCAACCATGCTTACAATATATAATTCAATGAAAGTGTCGTTTTTAGTGTGTCGCTGTAGAAAATATACATACATGTATCTTATGAAGTGTCATTTCCCAGACTGTCGCTCTGGCAGGAGAATAGTCCTGCTTCCCCATATATCTCGTTTTAACACTGTCGTCTACAAGGGGCAATCGACCTGATAATATTTCCAACCATAGCAGTTACATGTACATGTTTCAATGAAATGTATGATTCCACGCAGGGAGACCTCCACCAGTCACGAAGATCCACTGTATATAATAACACAGAGAATTCTCGTGCTCTCTTACATGGAGTAGCAACTCGAAAAGCGGACACGCTGTGACCCTTGTGGAGAGATTTGTAGTTATGCGATGAGAAATGTCCGATAAACAACATGCATTACAGTATATGTGGGCATAAACTAATTGCTTCCATTTAGCTATGATAATAATGTAGGGCATTACAACGCATATAAGGGAAGTGAGAAGAGGTGTCGACATAATGATAGAGCCACATGACTTCACAGTATAGTCTTCTGGTTAACCTATTCTGAAGCACATACCAAGAATCTGACGATTCGTGATACGTGTTGTATCTCAGGTACGCTGACTCACCACGCAATGATTATGGGAAGACTATGGTTCTACCTAGAATATGGGGGACAAGTCTGTTGAGAAATAACAAAGGAGGAGGGAAATTAACAATAGTATGACCCATCACTCATTGTTTATGAGGAGACTAATGTTCTGCATAGGTGCGGGGGCACGTTTGTCAAGAAATAAAGACAAAGGAGTAGGAAATAACAATAGAACAGGGGTTTTCCATATAATGTCGGTCTGTGGGCAGATAAAAATTTAGCTATGAAGACGATGAATAGCGTGACTCATCGCTCTTTGTTTATGAGGAGACCATTGTTCTACCTAGATGCGGCGTGCAAGTCTGTCGAGAATTGAAGAAAAAAGAACAGGGAATAAACAAAAGAACAGGGCTTTTCCCCATATAATGTCAGTGTGCGGGCAGATATAAATTTAGCTATGAAGACAATGAAGAGCGTGACTCATCGCTCTTTGTTTATGAGGAGACCATTGTTCTACCTAGATGCGTCTGTACTTGTCGAGAATTAAAGACAAAAGAACAGGAAATAACAATAGAGCCGGTGTACTAACAATGATGCCAGAATCTAAAAATAGAACTGAGGTGATGCTCTCAAAATAGAACGTACATATGAACACAGCTATTAATACATATGAAGTAACAAAACGGGGCGCATTACTTATTAAGTAACTAAAAGTATTAAGTAAAAAAATAGGGAGCAACACATATTACGTAACAAAAACACTATTTTGTGGCGTATTACATATAAGGAAGTTTTAGAACCCGCTAAACCCCCTCTACTGTGATGTTGTATTTCTCGGGGTGTACATCCCGATTTGAGAGATGTTCACGTCATCTGTGACGTCAACGGTGAGTCATCAGTAGGAGTAGTAGCCAAAGTGGACATTTTGGGGCAGTGAATGAAGGTATTTGGGGTAGAGATGGACCATCCTTGGTCCGAATGTGACGTGTGGGGTGTCATTTTGTAGCTCTTGGAGTGTAGACCCGAGTTGAGTTATGTTCACAGCATCTGTGACGTCATTGGTGACGTCATCAGTACAAGTAGTAGCGAAAGTGGGAATTTTGTGGAAGTGAAGGAAGGTATTTGGTGTAGAGATGGACCACTATTGGTCCGAATGGACCGTGTGGGGTATCAGTGTGAAGCTCTCGTGGGTCAGACTGGCTTGTTTTCATTGGAAGTCGCGTCAATCTACGCATGCGCAGTTGGCCAGTGGGTTTTTCCATCCGGGTACTGTGGTTTTACATTCGGATCCTCATCTTAGATCCGGGTTTTTGCATGTTTACTGACACGTTTTTCCATGCTTACTGTCAGAGCTCAGATTTGGTGTAGAGAGGGATCATCCTTGGTCCGAATGCGTCGTGTGGGGTGTCATCTTATAGTTCCCGTCGTGGAGACCACGATTTGAGGGATGTTTACGTCATCTATGACGTCATTGGTGACGTCATCAGTACGGGTAGTCGTGTGTGAGTGTGTGTGCGTGTGTGTGCGTGTGTGTGTATGCTTGCGTGTACGCGTGTGTGTGTATGCACGTGCACGTGTGTGTGTATGTTTCTATGTGTGTGTGTGTGTCGCCGTATGCAGGCGCACGCTCATGTGGTGCACCGTGTACCCTAGGATTTTCATGAATGTTCCATCATCCCGGACTTCTATCAGGCCCAGGTCCAGAAGCTCTCATGTCCTGCATGTGAATAGTCAGTCATATTGTGTGTGTATGGGTGTGTGCGTGTGGGTGTATGCATCTGTGTGTGCGTGTGTGTGTGTGTGCGTGTGTATAGGAGTGTATGCGTCTGTGTGTATGTGTCTGTGTGTGTGTGTGTGCATGCGTCTGTGTGTATGTGTGTATGTGTATCTGTGTGTGTGCGTCTGTGCGTGTTGGTGTGCGTGTGTGTGTATGCATGTGTGTGTATGCATGTGTGTATGCGTCTGTGTGTGCTTTGGGGAGTGTGTATGCGTGTGTGTATGCATGTGTGTGTATGCGTCTGTGTGCTTGCGAGTGTGTGTATGCGTGTGTGCTTGCGAGTATGTGTATGCGTGTATGTATGCGTGCGTGTGTGTATGCGTGTATACGTATGTGTGTACGTGTGCGTGCATGTGTGTGTGTGTGCTTGCGAGTGTGTATGCGTGTGTGTATTTGTGCGTGTGTGTATGTGTGTGTGTGTATGCAAGTGTGTGTATGCGTCCGCCTGTGTGTATGCAAGTGTGTGTATGCGTCTGTGTGTGCTTGCGAGTATGTGTATGCGTGTATGTATGTGTGCGTGTGGGTATGCGTGTATACGTATGTGTGTGCGTATGCGTGCGTGTGTGTGTGTGTGCTTGCGAGTGTGTGTATGCGTGTGTGTGTGTGTATGCAAGCGTGTGTGTATGTATGTTTGTGTGTGTGTATGCAAGTGTGTGTATGCGTCCGTGTGTGTATCAAGTGTGTGTATGCGCCTGTGTGTGCTTGCGAGTGTGTGTATGCGGGTGTGCCTGCGAGTATGTGTATGCGTGTATGTATGCGTGCGTTTGTGTATGCGTGTTTACGTATGTGTGTGCGTATGCGTGCGTGTGCGTGCTTGCAAGTGTGTGTATGCGTGTGTGTATGCGTGCGTGTGTGTATGTGGGTGTGCGTGTGTGTATGTGTGTTCGTATGTGTGCGCGTGTGCGTGTGTGTGTGTGTATGCTTGCGTGTACGCGCGTGTGTGTATGCGTCTGTGTGTATGTGTGTGTGTGCTTTCGTGTGTGTGTGGACGCGTGTGTGTGTGTGCATGCATGTGCATGTGTGCTTATGCGTGTGTGTGTGAGTTTATGTGTGTGTTTGTTCGTCTGTATGTGTGTGTGCGTGTGTGTGTATGCGTGTTTGTGTGTATGCACATGTGTGTGTATGCGTCTGTGTGTATGTGTGTCGGTCGCCGTATGCAGTCGCACGCTCCTGTGGTGCACCCTGTACCCTAGGATGTTCACCAATGTTCCACGAGCCCGGACTTCTATTATGTTTGTGTGTGTGTGTGTGTGCTTGCGTGTGCGTACGCGTGTGCTTGTATGCGCCTGTGTGTATGTGTGTGTGTGCGTGTGTGTATGCGTGTGTCTGTATGCATGTGTGCATGCGTCTTTGTGTACGTGTGTGTGTACGCGTGTTTGTATGCGTGTGTGTGTATGCAAGTGTGTATGCGTGTAGGTGTATGCGTGCGTGTGCGTGTGTATGCAAGTGTGTGTATACGTCTGTTTGTGTGTGTGCGTATGTACGTATGCATGTGTGTATGTGTGGGTGTGCTTGGGTGCATGCGGGTGTATGCGTGTGTGTGCGGGTGTGTATGCATATGTGTGTATGCCCTAAAATTTATAAACTTCCCACACGCCTATGAAAACACGCCTATGAAAACATAGCTATATAACCTTTGCTGTGTAGGTGGGCGTGGCTGTTCTTCCCTACACAGCTGTAGTTCCTTCCCTTTACATTTCATACCACGAAGTTTGCGTTTCGGAAGACTTAACGGCTGCACATACAAGAACACAGTAGCTGGTGATAATAAAATGTACCTCGTTATTCTCCTTGTAGTCTTTTGTCACTTTCCTCCAAGTTAGAACTCTCGGTATTCCCTCATTCTTAAGTTATCATCAATTGTTCAAGATTCTCAGGGATTTGAATATTCAGCTGACCGCCATTCAACTGTCAGTCATGTAAATTTCCCTTGCACGGACTTTGCCGGAGATGGCGGTTTCATTTGAAAACAAGCCGTGACGCATGCGTGATTTTTCGGGCCAGCTCGATGACAGTCCAACGCATGCGCGTGTATGTGGGCGTGGCTATCTTCGTTATGCTGAGACATTCAAAATACGTCCAAAATATGTCAGAAAACTCCGTGAAGGCGTGATTAATAGATGATCTCTCAAGAACGAGGAATTATTAAGTATTGAGAGTTGGCAGGCGGCGAGAAGGACCAATGTAGAGGAAAATGAGGTATAGTTTATTACTATTCGCTGCCGTTTTATTTCGTGTGCAGTTAGGATATTGGACAATGTCATTTAAAGTTCAATGTGTGGGATGTATTGTGATATAGGAGGAACCTGGGCTGTAGTCGGTTACACAGCCATTCGAGACTACAGCCATTCCTGGGCTAATGAAAACATTATTTCTATTCCATTGCACTACTCAAATTGATTAGCAACAAAGATTAATATGAAAGGATGAAAACATATTTAAACTTTGACAACCTTTCTCCCCATCTAAAAAAAACTAGTCCAATGATGTTGGGACGATGCTCCCGTCTCGGTTGGCATCGTGCCAATGTTATTGGACGAGTTTATGTGGTCTGTCAAATGGGAAGTGATTTTGTCACCTGAGTCAGCTGTTGGGAAATTACGTGGATATATGCTTATTTGTGTCGCTTTGTTAATCAATTTGCCGATGGAAACAACAGTTAAACTTGAGAAGGATATTTCATCCTGTAGTTTATTTATTTCTTTTATTCGATTGTTACTTGTATGAAAGCAGACGTCTCTTTCCTCATCCGACTTGTGAAATGGAATCTCCTAATGAACACCTGAATTTGAAACATGTACATTGCACATAACAGTGGTAAATCTTGTAATTATTGCACTGGTCAGCTCGATGTTATTGACACAAATGTAATGGGATATTTCCAACCTTGTATGGACTGGCTCGTGGTGTGGTGGATAGGGTGTCCGCTTCTGCAGGGTGCAACCCGGGTTCAGCTCCCGCTAGGACCAGGGGGATTTCCCTTCTCTCTCTATGTGGAGAAACTGAGGGTTCCCCACTTGCCATTTATGCTGGGCAAATAGCTGGCGATATTGTCGGGGACCACGTTTGATGACGTGCATTCCATTGAGGTCTCAGAAGGGCGGACAAGAGTTACCTCCCCGGGCAAAAGGAGTGTCGATCTGTCCTTTACATACTGCTCATCTCCGCTGCTCCCAGAAGGCCACCAGTGACGGCGTTACTTCGATGATAGCATATCTTATGTTCATAGCGCCATAGGGCCTATGCTGAATACAAAATTGTATATCTTTATATTTTCAGTCGTCTTTGCAGGTTGTCATGTCCCCATCATATACCGGTCTGTTAAATGGAATATTATTTCTGATCATATTTTTTACTTGTGATCATTCTAGTGCTGTTAGTTGATTTGTTATGCTTGTATTGTTTATAAATGCCATTGTAATTCACTTGATTGCACTGCCCATTCGGGGTGTGTGCAAATAAAGCATCTTATCCTATCTCCCCTGCCCCCTGAACTTCACAGGGAGAGGGTTCTATCGGTGATAGCCAGCACCATGCAGTGACAGGTCGATCACAGTAGACCTACATGTAAAATAATCGTTTCTCTGACCAAACCTCGCTCCGGCACACATTACAAAAGCGTATTTTATTTTCTTCTTTGGCAACATATTAGCATACGTTTTCTCCTCTTTGCATCTTATGATTTACGGGAACCCATCAGTAGTGGACAAAGTTGATCTGGCCGCATATTGACCTAACAAATTTGCATGTGACCTCTGTGACGTCACTTCCGGTTCCGGCCACGTGACCGAAAATAAACTTCGACCCCGGCTTCCGGCCACGTGACCGGAAGTTGCAGCGCCGGGCGTCAATGATCACTTCCGGTCACGTGACCGGAATCGGAAGTGACGTCACAGAGATCATATGCAAATTTTTGAGGTCAATATGCGCCCAGATCAGCTTATTCCGATCACGTGACCGGAACCGGAAGTGACGTCACAGAGGGCATATGCAAATTTTTGAGGTCAATGGGCGCCCAGATCCACTTATTCCGATAACGTGACGGTAACCGTAAGTGGCGTCACAGAGCACCCGTATGTTGCACTCATTTCATAACAATACCACGGAATATTTGTACAACAGTAAATTCGATAATAACACAACGTATATACAACATATATTTCCCCTTATTATAACATCAGAAGTCCAGTGGAATATCCGAAGTGTAAGTCCATATTTAGCATGTTTATCACTTTAAATGTCCAAATACGTTGTAGTCACACCATTTGGCAGAACTTTGTGTTTGGGGTAGAAAAAGGTGAAGGCATCCCTCTGCTGGGTGTAGGACCGCATCTGGTTCTGGACGACTCGGAAACCCTTATTGGTCCAAATGGCACTGGCCTGGCTTTGGAGTACATCGAGGTACAGTGCTTTGGAGATGTTATTATCCCGACGGCTGACCCATTTACAGCTGAATTTGTTGTTCCCCTCTCCATCGCAATAGTACGTTTTTGAGCACAGGGCGATCATGGCCTCACCCTTCCACTCGAGTTTGAAGAGACCAGGGGTTCGTTTATCATAGTCGTAATTGTCTTTTCTCGGCAGCCATTCATCTCGTTTCGCTTCATACTGGGCTCGTAGTTCGGGTTTCACTAGCGACTCCCAGCCCACATTGGAGACGGCCATGTACGCGGAATCCGTATCTATTTCCATCAACTGCCAGTCTGATCTGTCGAAATGCACACCCATGAAGTCGTATAGGAATTCCAGCATCCGCAGTTTGGTCATTTGGCATACCATGTACCCGATTTGTAGTGGCAGGTTGTACGTGATGGTCTTTTCAGCTGAAGTGACTTCGTAGGCGGTGTCGTCAATGGGATCCACCTTGCGAAACAGTGGCGAGTTAATGCGTTTGCGGACTTGTTTGGTGGTACAAATGCTCACGGTGACGTGGTGGTCCGGGTTGGTTACGGTTTTACCATAGCCACTGTTGCCAAGCAACTTCATCGTTTCTCCGATGATAGCTTTACTGGGGTCGGCGTCTCCCTCGCGACGTGCGGTGGTGACGTCTTCCGCAAACTTCTGGAAACAAGACCCAGGGGTGAATTCTATCACTTGATAGATTTTGGTGACTTTCAGGCCATGATTCAGGTACCAGCGCAGTAGAGGCGTGCCCAGCAGAATCTTCTCACCAAACATACTGCCGATTAACATACGTTGGGGGTGTTTCAGAACATAATGTTCTTCGGCATACGCCCAAATGGTAGAACCAATGTGTTTTTGAAGATGGGCGGACATTCGGCGAACTTTGCTTCAGGTGCTCAGGGAGGTGAAGATCACATTCCACGAATCCGTACAGGTCTCCCGACTTCGCCCTATATTGGATATTGTACAATTTCCGGTTAGAGGATAACACCAGCCTACGCAGCTACGTGGACGCCATCTTCAACGACCAAACATCGGCCTTCAAATTAAATCTTACCTTTGGCTATGTATTACGGCATAAGGGGACAGATCAGCTTCGGTACTTTTACCCCAGTAACAATACCCTCGTGTTCGAGCAGCCCTTCACCATTACGGATCGGTCATCCCCGGACACGGTACTGGACGAACTAGAGGCCTTGGATAGTTTGAAATGGGCCCGACAAGAACACCCGAACACCAAATGGTAGGTGGAGATGATGACGAATGTTACGTTTTACGTGATTAAAATGATCGACCACCCGATCCTTTGATCTCATGTCATGGACTTTTCCTCCCTATAAATACGAGAGACAGTCACATCTTGTGCCATTCACGTACAGACCATCACGGAGCATATAATACGGGCGTTTCTCAGCTTGACCCGGTCGTCCTGTACGTCTTTGCGGATAAGGTCGATATCATGGAGGAGGAAGCCCTCTGTGATGCGGATTCTGCACAACCACACCCGGCTCACATTCGTCTGTACCGCGAGGGCTGGATCAAATTCAAACGGGTGTTGTCCGGTGAACTGTACGGCCACCTCATCCACTTGTGTCACGATGTGTGCGGCCGAAGCGGTCCCTTCTTTGCTCAATTGGCTCGGTTAGATGGGGGTACAGTGCATTTTACTCTTCACCTTGTTCTATGGTCTGCGTTGGAAGATGCCGTGGCGGATGTGGATCAAGTGCTTACAAAGGCAGAGCGGTCATCAGACGAGTTGGGCTGACCATTTGCTGGCAGAAGCCAAAGAAAAAAATCAGAAAAAAAATCCGACCCCGGCCCAAGATATACCCCTTATAAATAAACGATAGAGGGGGGGGGTCCATCATCATTTGTTACCACGAAGAGATGGGACAAGGTGTTGGATAATTTATACTACAGCCCTGGGAGTCCAGCTGCGTATAGCGCATTGTCTGCTCTCTATCGAGCGGCCAAGCCCCAGGTTGCTTAAAAAAGCAAGACACCTATACCTTACATCGAGCTGCCCGTCGCCATTTTCCACGGAACCGGGTCATCGTGGGTGGTATAGCTGCCCAATGGCAAGTCGATTTGGTCGATATGAGCGCGTTTGCCAAATACAACGATGGGAATCGGTATATCTTGACGTGCATCGATATTCTGTCAAAGTATGCGTGGGTGATACCCATCCGGACGGAAACGGGGGCGAATCTCATAGCGGCATTCAAGGACATCTTCAAGACGGGTCGCAAACCCTTGTATTTGCAAACCGACGAAGGCACGGAATTCCTTAACAGGCCCTTCCAACAGTTTCTGAAAGCCCAGAAAGCGTTTTTCTTCCACGCGCACAACGAGACGAGAGCTTCCATCGTCGAAAGGTTCAATCGGACGTTCAAATGGGGCATGTAATAATATTTCACGTACAAGAATACAAGGCGGTACATCGATGTTCTCCCCCAGCTGGTGGAGGGTTATGATCAAGCCTATCACCGGAGTATTCAGAGCGCCCCCACCACCGTGACTAAACGCAACGAAGCCCAAGTGCGACGTGTCTTGTACCCCAATTATCCTCAACCACAATGGAAGGCGGTGTTCAAGGTCGGCGACCCTGTACGGATCAGTAAAGTCAAGGGCAAGTTCGAGAAGAGTAATACCCCCAACTGGAGCGACGAGCGACTTCGTGATCAAACGGCGCATACCCCGACAGCCACGTGTTTATGAACTGGAAGATCTTCAAGGGGACCCGATGCTAGGAACCTCTTACGACGTAGAATTACAGCCCGTGGTGAAAACAGCACAAGACTACTACACTCTGGAACGTATCGTGAAAACGGAGCGACTGCGAAGTAAGACGAAGCATCTCGTGAATGGCAAGGGTGGCCCAGCTCGTTCAATTCCTGGGTCCCAGCCAACCAGATGAAACGACTATAATTACAACACATATAAGGGAAGTGGGAAGAGGTGACGATATACTGACAGAGCCACATGACTTCACAGTATAATCTTCCGGTTAACATATTCTAAAGCACACACCAAGAATCTAACGATTCGTGATATGTGTTGTATCTCAGGTACGCTTTTATTGTACCTGTTCATGTGGTATTGGATGATATGACCACACGGCGCCTAGCACCGGCACAAGCGGCATTAGATACAAATCGAGAGAGCTATGATAGAAATCCTCTGACAACTCGTGTATTGGTAATTGGTGAGCTGTTTCGCTGTGACAACTCGTATACTGGGGATTGGTGAGCTGTATCGTCGTCAGATAAAAATGACGGCAGTTAACACAAAAGACTAGTCTTTGAGGCCCGATGTCGATCCAGCATCAACTTCGCACAAATGCCAACATATATCAAAGACCAAAATGTTTGTACGGGGGACCGGCCTCGGGGACGAAACGTCCACCAGCAGAATCTCGCCATATGCAGGTCAAAATTACAACACAAATCAGGGAAGTGGGAAGAGATGCGGACATACTGACATACATAAAGCCAGACATCACTACCGCCATCGTTCATTCCTCGATCGACCATGAACACAGTGCTATGGACAATAAGCGACCGCCTCTGAACATCACGTTCCCCGAAACGCGCAAAGCGCAAGTGAGCTTTGTTGTGATATTGGTAACCCTGCTGGATATTTTATACGGCGGTGTGTTTTACGACGCCGTGTACTTCATCTCTCTACTTAGCCAGTTTAGAACACCAAACCGGTCTACAGACCTTCTCTACACCAGTCAACCCCGTCATCGAAACGACCCAATCATCAACATCACCACCACCACCACCGCCACCACCACAACACCGAGTATAAAGTCCACATCAACATCGAGCTCCACATCGAGTATACAGTCCACATCAACACCTACACCAAGTATTGCAGTGTCCAGTACGACCACCCGCAGTGAACGCCCGTCGGCAACGGCAACAGTAGAATATAAAAGGGGAGTTCTGGGCCAGGGAAGCCGATGACGTCGTGACGTCAGAAATAGGTCGAAGTCGTGCGGTGTTCGTCTATCGATAGTGTCATGACCATAGCCCAAAGGGGTTGTAGGTCAACGTCTGTTCACCGGACCGCGACAATAGCCCGAGGTGTTTGCGGTGTTCGAGGCTTTTTTCGACGCTACTGGGTAAATAATTTTGCCATGTTTACGTTACATTGCTTAGTGATCTTGTATAAGTTTGTTCAAAACTCGAACTTACAACGTTTCAATATAAATGCCACTTTCGAGTTGTTTTCTACCAATTTTGATGTATATTTGTTTCAAATGAGACGTTCATTTACTTGCATGTATTTCAAATGGCATTTCTTACTTTTGTTTGAAGGATGACATTATGGAAAAGTGCAGTTCAACGCTTCGTCGATATGGACAAGAGGCGAATATATGAAGTAGGAAGACAGACAGGACCAATGGCCAAGCAAAGGCGCAAGAAAAGAAGGCAAAGCCGAATGGCACAGCTTGATGCCTTTGAGAAAGATGAGTGGACTGCATACAGCAGCGGGGCGTTTCATTCGGGAACCTCCACCCAGGCCCCCAAAACAGCGAGATCATGTCGCAAGTGTGGGAACCCGATAAAAGGTCATCCACGGTCGCGGTGCCCGTAAAGACTGCGTGTGTAACAATCATGGAAACTCGGAAGAAAGAAAACGGGACTGCTTTATAACTCAATTATTTTTTATTTATTTCATGTATTGATGCTTGGAAATCTTGTTACTGGTCAAATAAGCATTGACTGCGAAGTAACATTCCGAACTGAAATCATGTAGATTTTACGGATGACAATTAATTGTACAAATGTTTTTGCATAAAATAATAAAAATATGTGTCCTTTGAATTATTTTTCTTCATTTCATTGTAATCTGTCGGGCTACCTCAAAAAATACTTTTACAAAAGGTCTCCAGATCTATGGCAAACGCATCCAATCGAATTTCAGCGACGACCTTGTTTGGCAGGATGTCTCGTATAAAGGCAAGCACTACTTCTGGAAAGCCGTACCCACATCTGTCATCGGGTATCTCCACGCCTTTAGCCTACAATAAATAAATAAAGAATGTTGTAGAATATACTATTGCTTCGACCATAATGAATAATATACCATGGTTTATTATAAGTCTATAACCTACGGAGAAATATACAGAAAACTTTCCACAAACTATCGAGATGTTTTGTCAACTTATTTTCTAAGCACGAATGCTCATTGCTCTCCTACCTTCAGTTTATTAGCCCAGCTAGCGTAGTGATAGAATCGTATTTTCTTATCTGCCTGCCCACGCCTGATTTTATGGACATGCACGGACATCTCCAGCGAGTCCGCAAATTGTTCTCCGTTATACCTGAAAGAAAAAGAAGACTCGTATAGGTAAACCTTTATATCATATAAAACAGAAACGAGCAAGCAGTCATTTTCACTTGAACATTCTACAACTGTATACATATGAAAATATTTCATCTATTCAAAGGCATTCCCTACGAATTCGAATACATACTCCAAAGTATTCATAGCTGCAACTAAATCTCCGCGCTTTGGGTGCTGGCTAACTCGTCTTCCCGATGATTTCTTTGCTGTAATCGCTTTCGGCATTATTGTAGCGTATATTCGTTGTGCAGCAATCAGAGACTCGGTGCTAATTGTTGATTGAACCCCCTTCGCCGGCGTCCTTTATGCCTAACCACAAGTGACATTTACTCAAACCCCCACTGCGTGCATAGCGGGTAAGGAATGCGGCTTATTTTCGGAGCATATTTTTTAGACGTAAAACCCAATTTATCCCCTTTTAATTTACAATTTTACAAAGCTTCAAAGTAAGAAGCAAACAATTCAATATTTTTTATCATGACAAGAGTAATTCATGCCAGTGAAGAATTTTATCGGGGAATAATTGGCTAATAATTTGGTACTTTTCTTGAAATTGACATTTGAAAATGATCGGTAGAATCTGCGAACAGCAAAGTTCAAATATGAATTATAGGCTTAATTTTTTTTCAAAGTTTAAATGTATGAACATGTTTAGAGTCCGTAGAAAATAGGCTTTCTAAAAATATATAGTTTTATATACATGATCTATAAAGCAAAGGCGAAAATGAGAGAATTGTATCTGAGCAAGTGTTGATCAGTACAGGTGGATAGCAAGTCCTTAATCCCTATATATAGACACCACCACCACCGCCAGGACACCACCACCACCACCACGACAACCACCACCACCACCACCAACACCACCACGCATGCGCACCCGAATAGCGGCGAAAGTTACCGAAATTCGATAAATTCGTATATGAATTTATCGAATTTCGGTAACTTTCGCCGCTATTCGGGTGCGCATGCGTGGTGGTGTTGGTGGTGTTGGTGGTGTTGGTGGTGTTGGTGGTGGTGGCGGTGGTGGTGGTGTCTATATATAGGGATTAAAGCGTTTCCCTCATCAGTCTGTTTGTATTGGTTGACTAATCAACATGTCGTGGATGTGTAAATTCTGTCGGAGAACCTTCTCTCGTCGCGATAGTATGCTCAGACACATTCAATGCAAACACGGCCAACAGACACCTCGGAATCCCGCTATAGTTCAACCAAGTGGAGTAGAGCATCCCCATACGATGACGGTGAGCGGCCCTACGGGATGTGGAAAGACGTCTTGGGTGATGAAGTTCTTAGAGCAAGGTGTGGCAACCCCAGCTCCGACACGCGTTGTATGGTGGCATAGCCAATGGCAGCCCGCGTACGAGAATACGCGATTACAGAATGTGAGCTTCGTCCCAGAAATTCCTCACGACATCGGCGAAGAGTATTACTTCGATTCCGAGCAGACCAACGTGGTAGTGCTAGATGACCTCATGAGTGCGGCCAAGGACAATTCGAAAGTTGCCGACTTATTCACCAAAGGGTCCCATCACAGAAACTTGTCCATAATTTATTTGACTCAGAATCTCTTCCCTCAAGGCAAGGCATCTCGAGATATCACGCTAAACTGCCAGTATTTCGTTCTATTCAATAATCCTATTGATAGACAGCAAATTAGCACGTTCGCGAGACGGATCTTTCCTCGGGATACGACACATTTCATGACAAAATTTCACGAAGCCACATCTCGTCCGTACGGATATCTGTTCATCGATTTAAAACCCCATACAGCGGAAAAGGACAGACTGTCCACCAATGTAATATCAGGCGATGAGGAACTCGTGAAAGAGGGACAACAACTGCCACCTCGCCCAGCCTCAATTCATAATCCATCAACTCAAATTCAACGCATACCATCTCACGATCCAGCATGGTTCGCTAAGAGGAATGAACAAGTGGGAGAGGGATTATATACGAGGACGGATTCACCGTGGTTCAAACGGAATGAAAATGATGACGAGTCCCAGCAGAGGCAGATGATCCATAGAAGCGGGAATGAAATGGCACGACGAAAGAGAAACTACCCTTCAGATGACGAACTCAACCATCCTGGGGAAATAGATCAACCTACCCACTTGCGGAAACGGGTCAAATATAACGTGTGGAACAGCATGTTTGGTAAACCTATCGCGAAAGATTGTAAGGTTGACACTGACGAGAGAAAACAGCGATATACAAGCCAAGGTTACGACGAGGATGAGTCTGGTGCAAGTGCTATGAAGGATTATATTCCAACGATGATGAAGACTTTACGTCAAAAATACTGCAATCTCCTTGTGAACATACAAAAGCTACAAAGTGATTATATTCATAACGAGATTTTGAAAACAACGAGGCGTCTGCAAACGATATACGACATAGACTACGAGGAAGCACTCAAACAGATGATTAAGATGCGGAAATGCTTATTCCATAAGTTGATTGATGACGGTGAGAGCGAGGACTCCGAGTAAAGACCCTAGTAGAAATATTTGTAGATAAACATTGAATGGAAGGCTAGATGTCGAAATGATAGCCACAACAAAGCAGTTTTCTCTCTTTATTTGTAAAGCAGTGCTATAAGTTGATGAATAAAGCGTTTATTTTGTAATCTTCGTATTGGTTTGTCTGTATTTTATCCTCCTCATCCTCCTCTTTTATCCGAATACGTCAATGCTAGTTCTATGAAGCGTGTTCAGACATGTCCGATAGCTCTGAAACGTGTGTAGCTAAATACATATTAAATGTAGAAAAAAGCGATAACGGGTATATACTGTCTACAGACGCCATCACCACCGCCACGACCACCACCACGACTACCACCACCACTCCCACCTCGACCACCACCACGACCACCACCAACACCAGGTCCACCACGCATGCGCACCCGAATAGCGGCGAAAGTTACCGAGATTCGATAAATTCGTATAGGACCTTTACGGTAGACCTAGATACGAGGAATACAACGCCGCAAACCGCGTGCGCGTATGTCGCTTATTTCTCGAGAAATCGCTGAATCACGTGACATCGATTATCGTCTAATTGCGGCGAAAGTTACCGTCGGGCGATAAAATTGTATAGGACCTTTATTGTACATCTATACGAGAGGAATACAACGCCGTAAGCCGCGAGTCTCTATTCCGTCTTAGTTCCCGAGATATCGCCATGGGTAATTTATAGAAAATTCGACGAAAATCGGCAAAAAACAAAACAAAATAAAATCGAAATTTTTTTTTACCCCGAAACGAAATTTGGACGCCCTAGGGGCATAACTGAGGAATTTACGAATTTCATGCCTCATTCAACGTCTATCAACATAGGAATCAATGCGACTTCGGTCCCGAACTAGCCGTCTGTTTTCATTAGTCACGCTCCATCGCTAACTATAGACACGGCCCGCTGAACAGATATAGAACACCGTAAACGCTTCTCACGCTATAGTCACGGTTCGGTGAACCTCCGGGTTATAGGTCTATATATAGACGATGAACACCGCACCTTCGGGCTATAAGTATGGCTCCATAAATAGACGATAACCTCGAACACCGCAAAAAGCTATAGACACGGTCCGCTGAGCAGACATAAAACACCGCAAACACCTCAGGTTATTGTCACGATCCGGTGAACAGATGTTGACCTACAACCCCTTGGGCTATGTTCATAACACTATAAACAGACGAACACCGCACGACTTCGACCTATTTATGACGTCAGCTCGACCTACTTATCACGTCATCGGCTTCCATGGCTTCCATGCGCTTGAACTGTCCTTTTACATTCTACTCAGATTCTGGGAACGAATCTCGCTTCAGGAAAACCCGTATCGACTCTTCACTGTGCTCGAACAGGCTAGTGCACTGCTAACAATATCCCCTTTAGACAATACACATGTAATGATGAGTTGTGAACTTGGATTCATAACTGGCCATGAACTATATTTCGTCCAGACGGACACGACAGCCCAAGAAACACCTTTGGTTAATTACATCATTAAGGATAAACGTGGTGATTTCCTCGTCTAAGCCCGGATTATCGACTACGTGCATAAACTCCAAATACTGTTGTTTATATTCCAGGAGTTCAATGGTAACAATAAATTCGACCATAGCAAGATCATGTTTAAATTAACATTTAAAAGAGAGTAATGCCTGTTAAATATTTCGCGAAAAATAGACATTCTCTTCTTGTATCCGATGTTAACAGCACAAATTAAAAGCAACACCAAAAGGGTGGTGGAAAACGATACTGGAGTACTGACATGAAGTCATATGACCCCACACACCAATACACTGGCTTCATAACTCTAACAACACAAGAACCAAAAGTGATCCATGTGATGATTTGTATCCCAGTAACGCTTTTATTGTAGATGTTCACGTGGACATGACATAACGACACGGCCCCTAGCACCGGCTTGGGCGCTATTAGATACAGATAGTTCATGTAATAGCTCTATCAAGTCACCTGGTCTACAAGCACATGTCTAGTTTTTAAGGGGAAAATTTTATGAAAAAGCTATGATCTGCTTCGCACTGGATTCGGTCTTTTTCATCATGCCAGCTAATGTTCTCTGACATCACAATCCAGGTGGTGTATGGTACGGTATTTCTATAGCACTTGAACATTAGATAGCACGCGATAAGAACGAAGTGTGTCCAATGTTCCTCCAAGGGATATGTCCATATGCCCCTCTGGTCCCATTGTGCGATTTAGAGGAACGCCTTATTCGATCAGATTTCCTTATTTGATGAAGTGTGTAGATAGCTGTGATTATGACAGCGGAGATTTGTAGTTAATTGATCACCAAGGTTCGATCTCTTGTGATACGATAGTTTCATAATTTCTCATGAATAAATCCTATCATCAATGATGCTCTTCCAGGAACTATCAGTCCTGATGGATAAGCCAGGTGTACGGTTGTTTTATACAGTATCATTCGTATCAGATGCTATCATAAATTTTATTTCTTATCTTCTGCATGATGGATAAGAAATCATTTTGATGTTATATTATATCGATGATGCGTTTGATGATATACGTGTTACAGTGAGATAAGCGAAAATCAATGCGGCTGAATAAAAATATTAACGACCATAAAGAGTTGTCTTCAGGGCAGATAAAATCAGTAGGGAAAATCGGACATTACATGCACATGTCTATTTTTCATTTGTTGGAATTGTTCCGCCTCCTCATCATAGGAACATTAAATTTCGGATAAGGATCTACATACTGAGAGGAAACGTTTGAACTCCATGTGTGTGATGCAGTACGCCACTACAGCAATATTACATCTACATTGGTTATCATTTTGACGTTTTTTACACTTTTATTTGCAATTTAGAGAAGATAACAAATAATAGATCCAGAGACAAGATACTTGAAAGTAAACGCTTCCACATGAGCACACCCTGTGATCATAGGAAATGTCGAATGCGCCTGGAATATCTATTCGAAAAAATAAATCAAATGACACTTAACGTGGACAACAGAAAATCTATTTGGCGTTGGAACAATTTCTCTGTGCGTGACGAAAATAGAGCCGGATTTTTTTTCACTCCAAATCTTGCAATTATATTTTCTAGAAGTTTACCTTCTGAGATATCAGCCTAGAAAAAATGCGATGGTCATTTACATAAGATAGAACTGATTAAAATTTAATCCCTGGTCTATTTTGGTGCATGCATTCCCATGGAAGAGTTTCTCTTGTAACAAACATATAACACCTCAAACCAAAACGATTCTTGGTTCCTTCAAGTAACCGAATATGTGCGGCAATATGATTTTGGTTTGAGGTGTCATATTTTTGTAATATCCTTTATGCGTGTCATTGAGAACATGATTTTGTTATTCTAAATCCCAGAGCTGTTCTGAATCATACAAAATAGATGGTACGATAAGGCGGAATTTTGGCCTATGCGCGTGGTGCGGTTGAAATCGAAAAAATAAAATGTCCCAAAATAATTGTTTTATTGTAACAGCAAGAAAAAGTATATGTAAACAATCTGAGGAAGCTCTAGCTCGATTGCGTTATGATTATTTAATGATAATAGTTAATGAAATTGAAATCCGCAGTATAAGCTATTTCGTGACAAAGGGTCTAAATCGAGTCATTTATACACACATTTAGACACGAAGGACCACTTGGGCCAAAAAAAAATTCCAGCAGTGGAGATATAATGACACCGCTCATCACCAGGTTAAATGGCGTTTTGATCCAAGGGGTCCTTCGTGTCTAAATGTGTGTTTGAATGACTCAATTTAGACCCTTTTTCATGAAATAGCACATACTGCGGATTTCAATTCCATGTCATAACTACAATCATAACGCAATCGAGCTAGAACTTTCACATATTGTGTATATATATTTCACCTTGTCGTTACATTAAAACATAATATTTTTAGGAAATTTTATTTTTTCGAGTTCAGCCACACCACATACAGGCCAAAATTCTACCTTATCGTACCATCTTCTTACTCTGGATTATATTCATATTTTCGAACCAAAAAAAATAACCGACGGTCGTTGTACTTTTGACCCCGGTAATCGGTTCATGTCGACCAGGGAGGCCATATCGGTGTAATACCAGCACATGCCGGAGGATTTATCTGATAAAAAAATCACAGAAAACAGTGATTTGAATGCTCATAAGACGTGGGAACATGGCAGATTATCAGCTTCACGCTGGAGATAGCCTGGGTACAGACTATACCAGAACGCCATAGGACCATTTTCATGCTTTATAACGCTCATAAACATTAATAATGGATGCGTTTGTGTGATAATCTCCCGCTTGGGACACCAGATGACAGTCATTAATTCATATCAAGCGGAAGATGATATTAAGGTGTAAATAATCAGATAAAAAGCCATTCTAATGGTTGCACTCCGGCTAGCTGATTCTTTGTATGTCAGCCAATTATATCAAGTAGTTCTACGTGTCAGATGAACATCGTTTTTCGGAGCTATTATTTGTTTAATACTTCTCTGTTTCTATGCAAGCCAAATATATGAAGAAAACTGTCCACAGTGTCAATTATTAAGATATCTCATCTCAAACGAACAACTCAATTAATACCTGAAGTAATAATCGGAAACCCTCGACTGTTTGCATTCAAATACAATGGTGTTATAAATTCGGTCATAAACCTTTTATTCATAAAAGGGTCCAATGCTAATGTTGTTATATATGAATTAGACCTTTGGATTACGGACGCGGAATGTTTTTAGTGGACGACGGTTGAATATTGAATGACGAACTAGACGCTTGTATCATAAACAGGTAGAATAAGATTTAAATGCAGTTTGTTGTTTATGTCCTTCTATTTTTAAATATGTTCATTTAGCGAAGGCCGGGAAACCGGCAATAATTAGCAAAAATATCTAAGGTCTGTCCATTTAATTAGCCTTCTACTTTGGAGCTTAACAAATACCAATAGTTGAAATCCGCATCATTTTTTTGCAGAATGTATAACACAAGGAACTCTGCAAAATAACTTTAATACTCCATGATATTGATAATATCGCACGCTTGAAAAAACCTTTGTTTCTTATACTGGGGCTGAATTGCATAGGGGGATGTTTTTGCCATCACTGGGACAAAGGTCAATAATATTCTATACATTCATGGAGGTGTTTGCGGTTTAACATTCGATAATTCGACTGGGTATGATATTTGAGCAACACACACTCTGACCCCCTTTTGTAACTTTATAAAGCGTCCATTCCTTTTGTTCGCTTGAACATCAAATCATCAAATGGAACACCAAATAGTGCGCTGCTGAGACCAAATTGAACATCAAATAGTGCTTGACTGAGATACTAAGGCTACGTCCGAAAATCCACCGTATACTCGGGTCTGAATGTGAGTTGTCGACAGAAGCTTTCCTGTAGAGTCATATGGTTGCTCTTTAGTCGCCAGGTGTCAGTCCCAATCAATAGATTATGTCCAGGCGTCGTCACCGATACTCATCCATTAACATCAGATGAGTTAATTGATTGAGCTGATCGGTCATCACAGCTCCCGAGCTAGCGTATCTAATTCCGCTTAAGTTGGTGCCAGGAGCCGTGTGGATACTTCATAGTCTCCATATCTGCAATAAAAGCGCGGCTGAGATCTTAAGGTTATGTCCGAGAATCCATCGTATTCTCGAGTCAATGTGAGGTGAGGTGAGGGAAGCTTTCCTGCGGAGTCATATGGTTGCTTTTTAGTCGCCAGGCGCCAGTCCCAATCATTAGATTATGACGTCGCCCTATGCAATAGAGGCCCGGTACACGAAACAGCTATTATGGAGTTTTATGTGGAAAGAACTACATGTACAAAGTTATTTCAAGCGTGATATATTATCAATATCACGGAGTAATGGTAGTCATTTTGTAGAGTTCAATTCGTTATTAAGCTGAAGGGAGACACAAGAAGCCGCGTAATAACAAGGTCGCTGCGAACTGAATGGCGAAAAACATATAGCTGGGACAACTCAACCTCTGAGCTGTTTGTACGTATTGCAAAACTTTCTCCAAGAAAAGCTGAGATAGGTTGGAGCGAACTCATATTTATTTAATGAGGAATGCTCTCATTGATCGGTATTTTCCTTTAAAACGAACTAAGTCAAGTGTTTGTTCACCAGTAAAAAATTCTGAGAAAATGAAGATTTTAGAACGTTGCTGAAGGAGAACAGCGCTACCAACTGTCAGTAAAGATTTCCGAAAGCAGCTGACTGAGAAGACCGCTGTGAAGCGAAGTTATCTGATTATTCCGTCAGCAGCTCAACTATCATATAATTATTATACATTTACCGTCATCGCAAGGTGTATTACCAGTCAATAGTGATGTAAACAATGAATCGGGAATGAATGATTCATGAATAAATGAACCTAGATCCGGTCCATATTGTGACATTTTTAATCAAGCTCCCAAAACATTATTATTTATTATTTATAAATAATTTATAAATTATTTATTTCCATACATGATATAATAACGCTGGTACTTGCCTAAAACTACAACAATATAGACAGCTGTCACTGTTATTCTAACTCATATATACTATCCCGGACAGTTAGTTTTTGAATATTTCGATATGGTTGGTATCTCTTCCGAACGGTAACTCTCAGACGGTGTTTGTTCTCGGTTACGTCGCGACGCTCTGACTTTCATTAAAGTAACGAGTGATCAGGCAATCAGAGTAGCAAGTGGTCAAGCAATCAAAGCAGCAAGTGGTCAAGCAATCAGAGCAGCAAGTGGTCAAGCAATCAACGGCCTGATGTTGATCACCTTCCCTTGTAGTTCACGGCAATAAGGAATAAAGCCAGTCACCTTAACACGGTCTAGGAATGATTTGAACGTGGCAGCTATCGATCCACCTGCCGCGATCGTAAAGGGCGCTTTCATCAATTGTGCGGAAAATTGCAACTATAACCCGCCTGTCTGGGGACAAGATAACGATCGTGATTCATACCACCGGCTAATCCCGCTTTACATTAAATTCTCCGCTTGAGTTAATCAACGACTACATAAGAGCGGCTATAGGCATATATATGGTGAACAGTGCAGACTCGATGTCTTCGTGGATTTTTGCCAAACCGAACATACGAACAGTTCATAAGCTTAGGATTTCTTTAGAACTAGAAATATACGTTGACATATGACTGGGTTCAGCTCTATCTCACGAAATTACATATGTTTAACTAATATGTTTAACAAATATTCTATCTTCAATATGATGAACAATAATATATTTGTACGCGCAGTAGTGACCAGTTGTACTTCAATTCCAGTCACTAGATAATCAGTTGATGGTTCCGGTGATACACGTTTCAAAACCCCATGGTTATTTAATTTGCTGTTAATATTAATAATAATATTTATAATTATAGTAACCGATAATGAGAATGTCAGTATTAATTAACACCTTTTAACTTTCTGTCTGTATGCATTAATTTAACAGGTATCATCGATATATTTAAAGATTTCATTTGTCGAGTTCTTTTCACCTAATATCGCATTTGATGTATCCAATTGTGAACTTATATCTGCTTTTGCCATAAACCACGCCTGTAGTTATCGGCCATAGTACCCCCCGCAAACCGTTCAATTCAATCTGGTTCTCGTATAAAATAAGTAGAACTCCCTCTGTGACAAAGTTTTTCACAAATTAGATAAAGTTTGTCCATTCTAATTAGTCGTCTACTTCGAGGTATGTCAAAATTCACTAG
>JAVTVY010047740.1:0-22885 GCA_036873755.1 Hanleya hanleyi | reverse complement strand
CCCTAATAATTCGGTCACCGAAAGTGCAGCAAAAATGGCATAAATCTGGCAATATTTTTCATGGCACCAGCTGCAAAGTGTCACATTTTGTCATATGACTTTTCTTCAATTTGAATGAAGGATGGGAATGTTACTTTTTCTCTGTGTTCAAATAACAGAGTTGAAAAGTGAACTTCCTGTGATTGAATTATTAGGGGAATTACCATACACATCGTGTCCCCCTAATGTATCTACTGACACAATTTGTTTTAAAAATATTTTTCTAATTTTGGGGTCACAGTGACCTTGACTATTGATCTTGACCTAAATTTTGGTACATGACAAATCGACTCCCCGTAAGCTATCAATGAACACAAAAAATCATGATTTTTAAAAATTTCATGATTTTTCGGTCACACGGACCTTTGACCTCGACCTACATTTGCTGTGCAACACATCATTCCCCCCTAGGGCATCCAGTCACCAAAAATTAGAACTGTAAATAGAAAACTGTCAATGATCAATGATTTTGTTATTTTAGGCAACAGTGACCTTCGACCTCTGACCTCGACCTCCATTTTGGTACGCGACACATTGTCTCCACCTAGTTGTATCCACTCATAAAAAATTGCAATCGTGAATAGTAAACGTTCACAGATATCAACCGTACACGAACAGTGATTTCCTGCTTTTAGGCCAGTGACCTTTGACCTCTGACCTGAAAGAGTTGAAAACTGTCAATGATCAATGATTTTGTGATTTTATGCAACAGTGACCTTAGACCTCGACATCAATTTTACCAATGTGGTATGTGACACATCGTCTCCCTGTAGGGTATCCACTCACCAAAAATCTGAACCGTAGAAAGCAAACTGTCCCAGATATAGACCGGACACAAGGGACGGACACACAGACGGAAACCGCCATCACATAATACGCCCACCTCTTGGTTTAAAAACCACAATGGGAACATTAGGAATTGGTTTTTACCTCCCACACCCCAATTTGGTCAAAGGGTATTGTTGTCGTCATGTACATCCGTTTGTCTGTCAAAGCTTTCTCCTTACCAAGATATCTTTGAAACAACTTGTTCCAGGCACCCCAAACTTGCAGTGCACATCCATATGTGCATTATATGACCCAGAACCATATTCAATCTGACCCGATTGGGTGGAAACGTTGGTGGCCATCTTTATTTTATGCGAAACCATTAATCTTGTGTATCTCGGATACCATTTCGCTGTTCAGTGCGAAACTTGGTATAGATCATCGATACATCAAGAAACTTCAAAGGAATGACCGAACCAGTTTCCCTGATTGGGTGGAAATCTTGGTGGCCATCTTTAATTTATGCAATATCTTTAATGATGTATATCTCTGATACCATTTAAGTATTCTATACGAAACTTTGCATACAGCATCGATGTATCAAAAGACTTGCAATGAATAACCACATCTGTTCCTCTGAGTGGCCGGAAGGATGTGCGGCCATCTTTACTTTATGCAAAATCATTAACCATAGCTCTGATACTGTTTGATGTAAACTTTGGTATACATCATCGATGCATCAAGAGATTTACAATGAATGACAGATCTGATTGGGCGGAAACGTTGGCAACCATTTTTAATTTATGCAAAATCATTAATCTATATCTATGATACTGTTTTAGTGCTTCAGATGAAACTATAAATCATTGATACATCAAGAAATTTACAATTAATGACAACCAATTTCTCTAATTAGGTGGTAAACTTGATTGACATCTTTAATTTATGCAAAATCTATACCTTTGGTACTGTTCAAGTGTTTGATGCAAAAATTTGTAAACATCATCAACACATCAACAGACTAACAATGAATGACAGAACCGTTTTCTCTGATTGGATGGAAACATTGCCAGCCATATTTAATTTATGTAAAATCATTGATGATCTATATTATATCCTTTGATACTGTTCAAGTGTTCAGTATGACACTTGGTGTATATCATAGATACATAAAGAGACAAGTAATGAATGCCAGTTTCTCTGACTGGACGGAAACCTTGGGTGCCATCTCTAATTGCAAAATTCTTAATAATTTGTATATTTGTCACCTGACTGCTTGGTGTACCTAACGTCTTCAAAGTAGTATGGGTCAAACTGAATACATTATGAATGGCTGGCACCCAGAGACGAGGGGTTTTCATGTGCGCAGCTTCGTATTTGATATGCTAAGAGCCATGTTATAAACTATTTAACCTTCTATAAACATCTTTTCAAATAAACCAGAATCTAGCCATGTTGTAAAAAGTATGTCGCTGTGCATACAAAAGTGACACACCTTCTACTTCATGGAAGAAATGAAGCATGCATAGTTTTCAGTTGTTGTCATATCGGTTCAATATGGTACATGTAATAAGGAGTAGGTGGGTAGAAATAACTACACTAGAGACACCTAAAGTAAGTTTTAGTTTTCATCTAATTCCATGGGTAATAAAACCCTGTTGAACAGTTCAAAAACTGTAATTAAGTTACTGAGCCGGTAAATCCGCAGCCTCATGTTGGAGAAAGTCCACATCTCCTCACTTTATCCATTATCATGGATAGCCATGTTTTATACTATGCTTATCTGATTTACCATGTTTACCCTTGTCAATTTTTTTTTCTATCTTTCAGAGTTGAAGAGGGCAAAAATGGTGGACCTACCTATGACCCTGTTTGAATTCCATATAGCTATTTCAGATCCTGTATCTGTGTTTATGTGAGAAACTGTTTCAATCTTTAAGGGATGCTGAGAATAATAACAAACTTTGTGAGTTCAAAAAAATATAGCTTATACTCATTTGAGCAGCCAGAAATGTTTCGATCAAGCCACGATGATCAGGCAGTGTAGAATCGGTCACGCATGATTAACTCTGGAACATTCACTAAAGAAAAAAACAGTCCTGATGTGTATTGCATGCCACGAAGATCTCGCAGTGAAACATAATTTGATTGACTGTATAGATTTTAAGAGATTCTTTTTATTGAACAGCTACTTTAGAACACCTTTTTAGTCGAGTAAAAGAAGAGTCAATTTGATGTTATTTGAGAGAAATCGGTCTATTGTATAAATTTTAATGTATGCACTGATGTTTAATGTGTTGTGTTGATCACTTTTAGATCACTGGGTTGTGGACATGTTTTGCTGACATACTTAGAATTTTACCCGAGATATTGCTGAACGCGTCGTTAAACCTTAATTCTCTCTCTCCTACTTATGAATGTTAGGTAATTTGTACATGAACTTTGATCCTGCGCCTAATATCAAATTTATTTGTCAAATTCTCATATTAATAAAAACAGTCGAAATGGACTACACATAGGTTGAACTGTCATTGTATATATGTATCATTATGGTCATTTTCAAGACCTCACCTGTCATGTTCAAGTATTAGATTATACTGTTTTTTAATGGTTCATACATCCTAATAAGTGGTACATGTACTTGGACCAGACTAAAACCACCAGCTGTGGCCGATACAGTAATCTCCATGATTCAACAAACTGTTTGAGCAGCAGGTCATACAGTGGCAGAAGATGAAAGTTCTAATGTGTGTCAAGATTCAGTCATCGGGGAGTGATGCAGGTTTAGGAACCTTGTGATGAATGTTGTACGATTCAGACACAGTACTATCGGATTCCTTTAAAAGTTAGGATTCCCACAACGACAAATAGCAATTATCATTCCAACAATGTCTAGTTAACATGATATTTTAACTTCTGAGGTAAAGTTACATTTGCTATAATGCTGTGGATAAATTTTAAATTAAGTATTGGGTATAAGAAGCCTATGTAACTGTGAAAATACATGTAATGTGTATTCTGGTATGTTCTCTCTAATAATTAGGAAAATGCTGATATTTTGGAATCCAAATGTAAATATGGCGATTGACATACACAGAATAAATGGAGCTTATTGTTTGGCCAAATTTGTCGCTATTTTGATTGAATTGCTTCATACCTAATGTTTAGTAGTTTTTTTATCCCTTCTGCCAATTTTGGCTTATGGGGTATTGTCGTCATGTATGTCCGTATGTCAGATGACGCACTATCTCGAAAACCGATTCACCTATGTTGACCAAACTTGGTGAACTTACGTACGGTATCTTTAGTGAAGCAGAAGCCTATTGAAAGAAGTCTTGTCGGTCGATGTTTTAAGGGCCTCGTTTTGTCTTTAATTCATAATGTGAAAAAAATTGGGGGTCCAAAAGCTAAGGGGTTTTTGCTAACGTATCTCTTGTCATTATTTAATTTAAAATTGAGCTTTAGCTATAACACATGCATTCTCTAAACCCAAAGTTTTAAGCTACACAGACTGCTACTTGGACTCGTTTTCCAGTATCAGTGTAATGGGACCGGGTGTCGCATAGTCGATAGTAGTATAATGTACGATTGTAAGACACTGGTAACTGGCTTCCTACTGGTTAGTTACATGCTAGAAACTGTTCAGTAACAATCTGGTAACTGACCTGTTACTGGTCGGTTGCGGAGTGGTAACAGTCCATTGCATGAAACTGCTTGGGCTGGTAACTGGTCAGTTACTGGATGGTAACCAGCAGGTAGCTGATAGGTAGAAGGCTAGTAACTAGCAGGTAATTGTACAATGGAAGACTAGTAACTGTACAGTGACTTGGGGAAATGGTAACGTGCTAGTAACCAGGTGGTAACCATCTGGTATGTGAAAAGTTACAGACTGTTGACTGGGCAGTAACCATTATGTCAAAAACCGCTGGTAACCTTTCAGTAACTGGGTGATACCTGCATGGTAACCATGTGGTAACTGAATTACATTTAAGTTCACAGAATATGAGCACTTCAGTAACTGCTCAGTAACTGAGCAGTAGTGGCCAGTGACTGGCAGGTTACTGTTCAGTTGAAAACTGAACAGTACTGTAAGGGGACCTTTCCTGCCAGTTACCTTCATGTTCTAAATGAACAGTAACCTGCCAGTTTCTGGCTAGTAACCAGTCTCTCACGGATTGCCTGTGTACTTATTATCGCCTACGTAGTTTCAAATACGATACTTCGCCCTTTCGAACAAGATATAATATGATGAAATTATTCATCTAGAAATTCCTCATCCATGTATGCCAATGACAGGTAATCATTGGTCTACATTTCTATCGGTACAATTGTACCGATACGGCACAGAGAGGGTTAAGGTTGACCAATGGCAGTCGTTTGATGGCTCTATTTTAATACTGATTGAGAATAGACGGGAACGTTGAAATTGTATAAATAACGAAGGACATCGGTCTTGAAGGCTTGCTTATCTATCAAGAGGAATATCACTTACACAGGTGGTTGGGCTCGTCTGCTACATGACTAGGTGACCTTTTCGCTAAGAAACTTTTACGTAAAACATTGACATTTCACACTGTTTATAAATCGGTTAGATATGTAAGAGATTGAAAAGATTCACGACGTCTGGCGACTAAAAAGCAAAAAGCGACTCTACGCGAAATCCTTCATCGGCACCTTACATTAAAATCAATTTTATTCCCAAATTTCATGGAAATCCGTTAAGCATTGACAAAACTTACCAATACCTAATCCAGGTTATATCGGTGACGATGACGTTGGTCTACCAATGTCATAACATGCAGGATTGACGCCATGACGTAAAAAAATAACCCACAAATTGCCCATCTAATATTTGTTTCGCGATTTATTGAGGGCTACTGGAATTGTAGAAATATGTAAAAGGTGTGAAAAGCTAACGACGTCTGGGGACCAAAAAGCCAAATATCACTCCACAGGAAAGCTTCTCTGCGCACCTCACATTAAAATGATAGAATGCGGAGGAATCTCGGACATTAGCTTAGTATCTCAGCCGCGCGTTATTGCAGCTGCTTGTGTGAAGAATTGAGCAAGATGAGTTTGTGAAATTACAATGTTGTACGAAAGGTTTACTAGGAAATATCAACGAAAGGCCTGGAATACATTATCTGGTGCAGACAATAGATTGGGCGATTAAACTAGAAACTTTGTAACTGATATTGCGGAAAGTTTAGATAGTCTGAAATTTGACAAAGAAGAAAGCTAAACCATAAATATGTCGAAGTCATGTTGGGCCCAGTTGTCATATCTTGGCAAAATTATATTGTCGAATACCATATCGAATGCCAAAAAGTGTGGTCATTTTCAACTTAATATTGGCCAATAATCTCTAGCTTATGAGTCTAATTACAGTCAGTAATGTATTCCGACAATCGTGTATGCTGAAGTCCTAGTAGATATGGTAAGAACAAGCCAGCATACAAAGGCGTGCGGCTAAATCAAAAGTCCATATCTGGCTTAAATTAACTGACCATTGGTTCGGTGCCATATGTTCGGCACTCGTTTGCAAATTAGTACTTACTGGTGATTACCTCACTATGATCGTTGGGGGCAAGATCTCTGGTGCTACGTTTCGTAAGCTGTGTTTAACTTCGCTTAACTCGGGGCTAATGGCCGTTTTAATTTCATGCGTTTCAAAAAACTGTAGGATATACTCATCCGAGCAGCCAGAAACGTTTCGATCAAGCCATGATTAGGCGATGTAGAATCGGCCACACCCGATTAACTCACGAACATTTACTGAAAAAGGAACCAGCCAAAAGGTGTATTCCATGCCACGAATATCTCACAGTGAAACATCTATTTAGTTGGGTAAAAGAAGGCTGCATTTTAGGTTATTTGAAAGAAATTGGTTTGTTGCAGAAGTTTTATTGTGTGTACATGTGTTTGGTGTGTTGTGTTGATCACTTCTGGATGGCTGGGTTGTTGAATTGTTTTTGTTGAAATACGTAGAATTTTGTTTGATTGTCGCTCTTTAGCTGAAATATTGCTGAACGCGACGTTAAACCCTATTTATCTCTCTCTCTCTCTCTCTCTCTCTCTCTCTCTCTCTCTCTCTCTCCTGGTATTGCCTAGACATATTGAATGAAATGTGGTATCGTACATTCTGCCAAACACTTTGAGCTATAGTACGCCTTAATTTGGTATTATGTATCGGTATCATGGCGAAAATACCGGAGACACATTGCTCGAAGTCAAAATGCTTATATTTAACCAGGATACAACTTCAGTGGTAGCTGGATCGACTCAGTTATTAAGTGGCCTATTTTTGGCGCAGGGTTTTCACAAAGAAATGAAAATAAATTTAAGGATATGAGCTCTGATTACATCAAACTCGTGTGCGCCGTTGTTCTTATCATTTTGAGTCACCACATGACAGGTTAAAATGATTTTCACGTTTTGTGTTTCACTGCGTTGCATTTTATCAAAACTTGTCAAATAATGAGATGTGAAATAAGTTTTTAGTGCAAATAATCACTCTGAGACGATACCAGAAGTACGTTGTTTTAATCCAGACACATGAGGATAGTATTATGATATTTGCACGTATCTGGTACTAAAATATGGAGAAATATATATTTTTTAATTTTCTGCATTTTTTCCTCGCGAAATTCAGCAGGACACATGGTTGTTGTGTGATATTCATACATTCTGGCCAACATCTTGCGGTGTAATTCGCCCTGTTTATACAAATATGTTCAGCAATATGGCCAAAAAGTTTCTCTCGGGCATATTGAGAGAGAGAGAGAATTAATGTTTAATGTCGCTTTCAGCAATAATTCAGCTATATAGCGACGATCAAACAAAACCCCAAGCACTCAAGCCAATAACTTAGTAATCCAACGCATTAAAACATACACATTAAAACTTATGCAACAAACCGATTTCTCTCAAATTAAAAAAGATGCAATCCTCCCTGACCCGACTAAAAAGATCTTCCAAAGTAGTCGCTCGATAAAAAGCGTCTCTTACAATAATCTATGCATTCGATAAGAATATGTTTCACCGTGAGATCTTGATGGCATGGAATACACCTCGGGACTGGCTTTTTTAGTAAATGTTCGTGAGTTAATTGTGTATAGCCCATTCCACATCCCCTGATCATGGTTTGACCGAAACTTTGCTGGCTATTCAAATGAGTATAGCCTACAGTTTTTTTGAAATCATGAAGTTTGTTATTATTCAAAGCATCCCATAAAGATTGAAACAGCCGTCTCACATAAGTACAGATAGAGGGTCTGAAATCGCTATATGGGATTGCAACAGGATCAACCTCATCATCTAGGGCTGCCTTTGCCATCCTATCAGGCTCAGTATTACATTTGAGAGAGAGAGAGAGAATTAAGGTTTAATGTCGCGTTCAGCAATATTTCAGCTATATAGCGACGATCAAACAAAATTCTAAGTACTCAAGTCACTAACTTAGTAATCCAACGCATTGAAACATACACACATTAAAACTTATGTAACAGCCCGATTTCTCTCAAATAACCCAATATGCAATCCTCCTTCACCCGACTAAAAAGATCTTCCAAAGTAGTTGTTCGATAAAAAGCATCTCTTTACACTCTTAAAATCTATGCATTCGATAAGAATATGTTTCACCGTGAGATCAACATGGCATGGAACACACCTTGGGACTGGCTCTTGTTTTAGTAAATGTTCGTGAGTTAATCGTGTATAGCCGATTCTACATCGCCTGCTCATGGTTTGGTCGAAACGTTTGCGGCTGTTCAGATGAGTATAGCCTACAGTTTTTTTGAACTCATGAAGCTTGTTATTATTCACAGCATCCCATAAAGATTGAAACAGCCGTCTCACATACGTACAGATAGAGGACCTGAAATCGCTATATGGGATTCCAACAGGATTAATCTCATCATCTAGGGCTGCCTTAGCCATCCTATCAGTCTCAGTATTACCTTTGATGCCAACGTGACTAGGCAACCGACAGAACACAATATCAATCTGTTGATCAAATCTACAGTCATGTAGTTGTATGCCAACGTGACTAGGCAACCAACAAAAACACAATATCAATATGTTGATCAAATCTACAGTCATGTAGTTGTAGAATACTCAAGATAGTGGGATGAGTCGAAGTTTCACTTTTAATCGCTTGGAGGCAGGACAGTGAATCTGAGAATATGACATAAGCCAACAATATAGCTTTTGCTTCTGCAGTGAATATCGAACTTTTACCTGGTAGTCGACAGGTTTTAGATTTAGAACACGCTCATGCTACTCTCTCACCATCTTTTAAACCATCTGTACAAATAGCCTGATGCGATCTGTATTTCTCTCTTAGTAGACCAAATTCTTGTGTATATAGGAGCTGACTCGTATCTGCCTTTTTATATTTCGTTCGGGCATATTGCAGGTCAGCTATTATAAGTCGGTATGTTGGAAAGTTTCACACTTGTATGAAAAAACGCACAATTTTGACTATTTTATGTGCTTATTGACTGGACTAGAGTGCATTACAAGTCATTGGTCATCATTTTCGAACGTCGGTCTCAAACTCCTAATGAAAGACAGGCATCCAATCTGCCTAATTTTAATTGCTTTAAAATATTTCTTCTATATTTACCTTATTTACCTGATCGTATAACCGAGAGAACGCAACAAGTACAATTCTTCGTCTGCCATTTTTGAATTTTGGAAGATACATGTATACTTGCATTACCGGTATAAATATGTCGAATGATACATGATTAACAGAAAAATAGCTGTGAGTCACCTAGAAAACCATACATAGTCCGGTGGCTTAAGGCCAAATTTTCACTTTATCGTGACAGAGTGGAATAAAGCACCAAGTTTGGCACACGTGTCCTCAGAGACACCGAGAATAATATCAGAAGGGGTGCCCCTGATTTCGAGGCCCAGGAGGCAACATGTGACCATTAGGGGCCCGGGGTCATTTTGGGCCTATAAATGGCAATTTTTATCCCAACGATTTTCAAAACATCATATATTCGCCATACTCTGGGGTAAGAGTCTGAAAATTTCCACACTAATAGTGTTTGCAAAGGTCTAGCGAGAAATATAAAATAATCCAAGATGGCCGCTATGATGACGTTACAGCTACGTCAGAACCGAAAAATGATCAATTTATGACGAATTTTCGATCCGAAATTTTGAATTATTTTTTTATATTGTTTTCTTGGTGTTAGGTACATGTATACACTGAATATTAGAAAATAATCATATATAACTGACTCAGATGGCACGGTAGACCCTGACTGACCTTTGCCAAACTGTGTCAAGTTGGACCAGATCCTTATTTTTGCAATAAACTCGTTGGGGCTATCATACAATGCAACCCGTTACTGGACAATGCATAGCTACCAAGTGAAATGTGTCATACTAATATAGCGTTAGGCTTCCATCTACACATTTTTGAATATGTTATTCAGGATTCCTGCTGCTGAAGATGAAGTGGCGGCGCCAATGCGAAAACTATGGCCTATTAAAGAGGATCAATGCCGATTAAAGAGATTTCGTTTTTTACATGAGCTGAGAAATGAACGGGCGCATCCTCTGCAAATTGGAACAGGGGCCCGTCCTCGGATGTGAAATATGTCACCGAAAATAAGCACGGATTGCTTGAACTGGACAATATCTAATATTATCAGTATAAACAAATGAATTGATTTATGGAATATGTTGTGTTTGAAGTTGCGGATAATAATGTACATGCCTTGTAACGAGCCAGATTGATCGGAGAAAGAGACATCGTTGTATTAAAGAACATTGCTATTGCTGTCTTGTTTTGAACGAATTGTCAATTCACTAACGCGTAAGAATACATGAAATGCTACCAGGATCATTGCTCGTAAAAGAATTACATGGAGACAATGTGGGGTATAGCGTCAAATATCTTAAGGAGGATATCCTTAGTTATGGGCAGCCTGGTATCCGGCCGTGTAATTTTGACATGCCTGTAAGTAGCATTTTGGCGAGGCATAACTGAGCAGGATCGTGTACAAATTGTGCACATAACTGATAGCCGACACAAATGTGTAAGCTGTGGAGGGTGCATACTTGTGAAAATGCAAGAAGATGAACTCTGCTTCAAAGACTCAACAACAGACAGGGTATTTTGTGCGACGAGCGATTGAGCCAAGGGGTTAGAGACAGCGTTTTCTGAAATTGTAACCGCGAGAGTTTGTCAGGAATAAGATTGTTCCGAAATATGTTTTGATCTGAAAAGAATGTCATTTCGAATGCAGGCAACTACTAACTGACGCACTTATGAAAGAGTGGTGATTGATTATTTCAACCACGGCCATACTATCACAAAGAAAGAGAACGTTATGATTTGCCAGTTTTTGGCCCCTAATTTCCACGACAAGCACTTCTTGACCGTGGTATGTAAGTGGGCAAGATTTGCTGGCCATTCTTGGTCTATCCACGAGGATTCAAAAACAGCCGCCAAACCCAAGGTACCAGCAGCGTCGGAAACAGTTTAATCTGGTTTGATCACATCAGAGGATACCCAATTTGGAGAAAGAAAATTACTTTTCCGTTGGAAGACTCCAGGAATACAAGGCAGATATTAACATAGGCTCTAGCTTCATTCAAGTGAATGTGATGGTGAACCTGTGATACAACTTTTGTTAAAGTCTATCAGGCAGCGGAGAAATGCCCTGCCGGGCACGACGACTTTACAGGCAAAATTGTGCGAGCCAATGAGAGATTGCAGTTCCACAAGAGTTACCATTTTGCGGCACGAGAATTCACTCAGCATGCTTTTCAGTTTATGAATTTTGTCTTCTGGAAATGGTGCTTTCATAGTTTTGGAGTCCAGTTGAATCCCATGCATAACCATAGTAGTTGATGGGTAGTAAGTCTTAGCATGTTTGATTGGAATGCCCAAATACTCACACAAGTAAGTGAAAGTGTTGAGAGCTATAGAACAGTGGCTAGCGTCATTTGCACCGACGAAAATGAAGTCGTCCAGTATGTGGATCACCTCTGATATGCCGAATTTTGTAGCCATAACCGATTGCAGAGAATGACTTCAGCTCTTTAATATCTTACAGGATGTAAAGCATCCCATCGAGAGGCACCGATCATAAAAATACTTGTTGCCCCTGGTAAACCCCAATAAGGGTGAATCGTTGGCTCGATAATTATGATGCGGAAGGCATCATCGCCATCAGGCTTTAGTGGTTTTTGAACTAGTGCAATCGCGGTATCTAATATCTACGTATTCAACATATCATAGGTCCTGTTGAATTGCACCGTTAATAGACAAGGCAGATTTTCCAGGGAAAGATAAATCGTTATCACCCTAAAGGTATTAGGGGGGATTTGGTTTAATGTCACACTCAATGTTATTTCACTCATATGGTGACTGCCAGTTTTAATGATGAAGGAAGCTGGGATACGAGAAGAGAACCACCTCCGGCCCGTCGGCATGTAACTGGCAAACTTTCACACGTGTAACAGCGAGGCTCGAATCCTTGTCGGTTCGGCGGTGTGAGACTTGCGATCACCAGCGATGAGCCTTAGACAACTCGGCCACCAAGAGCCCCAAAAATATTAGGTTTCTTTCTGGAGACTAAGACTAATGGAGTGCAAACCTTATTGTCAAAAGGAGCTGAGAAGGGACCAGCAACTCGACCTTTCAAGAAATCGTTGTCTAATTTAGCTTCTACGATACCAGGGTTTTGCATAGCAGATAAACGATCACGCGAGACAGTGAAAGCATATCTTCCCGAGTGCCAAATATCGAAACTGTTTGTGAAACTTGAAACAAGCAAATCTATCTCAGGGTAGTTACTTAGCACAGTTTTAGCCTGATTCCAACCGGTGTTGGAAGAGTAACTTCCTTTGCCGCTGGATTTACACATGCTAATTTACATGTAAGGAGCCGGGAAGAATCCAATTGGCAACATTTGATGTAGTTCACAACCGTGGCATGTACGATAACCTGAAGTTTCATCGTTCGAAACATTTGTTTTTAGTACCGATAAACAGCATTGAGGATGGGGCGCTGGTGGTCATATTGGATATCTATAGAAAAGAAAATAACCAATAACCTTCATCCGTGCTTGATCGAGTCAATCAGAGCTACATGTACAGAAACCTCTCAATGAAGCTTTATAAACATATATGATATATATACGAGCGTAGCGTGCAAGATCTATGGCGTTACGTTTCGTAACTTGTGTCTAATTCCGCTTAACCCGGGGCAAGGGGCCGTATGAACCCATGTACTTCAAGATCCTCACGGTACTGATATGAACAGTCACAATCAAAGCGTGACTGAGATACATCATTCTTTAGATGACGACTTTACAGCGAATATTATGGATTAAGAATACTGATCAGCGATACTGATTTGATATTTTTGGAACATCATGAGTTCTTGCCGGCATCATTGAAAACTGTTGACCACTTCTCTCTTGCAGGAAACAAGCCTATGTTTATGTATACTATGATTGTCTTTTTGAATTTAGTGCTAATACTGTTATATGGAATAGGTCTTTGGATTATGGACGCGGATATTCTCTAATGGACGACGACTGAATTATGAATGACGGACCAGACGCTTGTAATTAGCATGTACATGTGTATAGCAATAATACCATTATTGGTGACGCTCTGGCGGCCATATTGGATATTCAACGGGTAATAAAGTTTTCAATTATCGTTATTATTTTCTTCTTGAGTCAGTCAGGCTCGTAGAAAACCAATCTCGTGTAAAAAGGCGATTCAAAAATGCAAAATATGGTGCTTTATTCCAGTCAGTCACGATCTTGACCTTAAGCCACCGGACTAACATATGAGGACTATATGCTAGACTATAAGACCGAACGCGAGAATTCATCTTTGGGGAAGGAAAAATATGGGAAAGGGTTTGCGGCGGGGGAGGAGGGCAAACCTGCATGTCTTCAGCCGATGTTGGCTAGGTTATGCCACAACGTTATGGGGAGTGCTAAATTGCATTTGCAACAATCAAACTAATGAGATTACCCCATGCCCCATGTTCCATCCCAATCGAGAGTTCGACAGTATGCCAAATGAGAGAAAGCCTGGCATTGATTGGCGTATTCCCCAGCGCATAGTAATCCGACTTGTCATAATCACACTAGGTATTAGCATGGAGCCTACTATAGAGTAGGCTCCATGGTATTAGGTATTCTGCCTGCGGCAGCTTTTCATCTTCGAAAGTATTTTGTGTTTACAGTCAAGACATAAACTGACGTCAACCATCCTCATCTAAAACACAAAAGGGGCGCTACAGCGCTCAATTAACCATTGGTAGCTAATAGCTGTAGGCGGCAAATCCGTCAGTCTCTGAGTAGCTGTCGCCCATACAGGATTCTTGAGCCAATAATCATAACATACATGAAGCAGGCAGCACCAATCAATGTTTTATATGGTGTTAACTCGCCTAGCTGAAGGGTAGGCCTTACCAGGTTTACCACATGTTGAGGCGTTTTCTCCATCAGACGTCCACGATGCTCATCCATTAACACCAGATGAGTTGTTTGAGCTGGTCATCATCACAGCTTCCGAGCTAGGGTATCTAATTACGCTTAAGCCGGTGTAGATACTTTATAGTCTCCACATAAACAGCTGCAATAAAAGCGCGGCTGAGATACTCAGGCTACGTCCGAGAACCCACCTTTATGGGATGCTGTGAATAATAACTTCATGAGTTCAAAAAAACTGTAGGCTATACTCATCTTAACCTCCAGACACGTTTCGATCAAGCCATGATCAGGCGATGTAGAATCGGCCATGCACGATTAACTCGCGAACATTTACTAAAAGAGAGCCTGTCCCAATGTGTATTCCATGCCACGAAGACCTCACAGTGAAACATATTCTTATCGACTGTATAGATTTTAAGATTGTAAGAGATTCCTTTTATTGAGCGGCTACTTTACGAGATCTTTTTAGTCGGGTGAACGAAGACTGTATCTTAGGTTATTTGAGAGAAATCGGTTTGTTGCATAAGTTTTAATGTGTGTATGTTTTAATGTGTTCGATTACTAAGTTATTAACTTGAATACTTAGAATTTGTTTGATCGTCGCTAGATAGCTGAAATATTGCTGAACGCGACGTTAAACCTTAATTCTCTCTCTCTCTCTCTCGCGGTATTCTCGGATCTGAATCTGAGGTGCAGAGGGATGCTTTTCCGTTTTAGTCACCTGACGTCGTAAATTGTCCCCACCTCTTGCATATCGCTCAAATTTACAATAATACCCGTTGGAAAGAGAAAATAAAGGTTGAACTGTGGCCATATCGGTCGGACCTAATATCCAAATGGGCAATTTTGACTACCTATCTTCCCCTCTCTTCAGGGAACTGCTTCCATTACAGTCCTAACTACATATTACAGTATGTGTATCTTACTGGACCTCAATTGGGCGTTAATAACCATTTTTGTTCTGTAGTTCCATCATTCGTCTTAAAATTTCACGGCCTCCAAAGGGCGAACTGTACCCTCTTTGAATGTTTTCTTTTTAGGTTACTCTCAGTGACCCTAATACTATTCGGATCACGTTCCATGGCGACTAAAAGTGTGGCTGTACAGTCCGGACAAAACAAGTTAGATCACGACTGCAAATTAGGCTAGGCAATTGGATTCACCTTTAGTAAATGGCATCTCGATTACGCGGATATGCCACTCACAAGAATGGTCCGGTAGTTTCAAATACTCAGATCTAGATCTGATTAAATTTGATGATTAAAATTCAGCCCTAGAGAGAATGAGGAGTGATGGTAAATCAGATAGTGTTAAAGTCTTAAGATCCAGCAGTGAATGTTCCGCGTGAATTTTCAACTGAAACAGAGGTTTGAGGATGAATGTTATGAACCTCTTTCATGTCATTCTTCTTCAGGATAACAGATCGCTTTTTTATGTAAGGCAGCGAAATCTGTATGTTTCTGAAGTGCAACTACTTCTCAATGCGTTCTCAAAAACCTAATTGCTGTTGCTAACATGTTATAAAGGACGTGACCGAGTTGTTTTCCAACACTCAAAGTGCTATGGGTGTGTAGTTGTGTCATGGGGCGATTTTCAAAAATTACTCCCAAAGAGAGCTGAAATTATATTATATTCCTGAGTAGTTCCAAAACTGAAAGTATTTTAGGAGTAGTTTTAGTGTCATGGTGATAGTTTTAACTGATTGCATGTGTTGAAAATTATTCCCAAAGAGAAAGTGAACACTTTAAGCCGACACCCTTAAGTACACTTGGTTTTGAGAGTGTGGAAATTCATATGTTGACTTTCAGGTGAGATCTCAATGTAGTAATTTCCAAGCTAGACCCTAAGTGCAAATTCTCTGCTATACATACAAGTTAATGGAGCGAGCCATTATGAGTAGCAATACCTAGATAATTAGCATCGTGAAATAAAAAAATCGATCAATTGTGCCAATGAAGGCGACATCATATGATGAAACTGACGAAAATTCTACTTTTATCGAAATAATTGGCTTTTCTTATCGACGATTGAACACATTTCGGCCTTTCTGAATACTTCATTACCATCGGTATACCGAATAAAAACTCTTTTAATATAACAGTGCTCTTAATTTGATTACAATTTGGATCTCTCCAACATCATCGGCAAGGGTAGTTAACGTTCACATACGAAAAACTCCTTTGTTGTGACGGTATTTTTTCATCACTTCAAAACCTACCAAATCACATTTTCTCATTGTTAACATACTGGAATATCATCATCGACAGAATTTCGATGTTCAGCTGCATAAAAATGGAGATAGGATTAATCAAAATATGCTCCTCGGCATATTTTGGTATTTTGGGGTAATTTATATGGTGGATTTTCTCCTGTAGCAAAAAAAGGACACCAAAACGAAAATCATTCGTGCTTCCTTCCAATAAACCAACTTTCTTATGCATTGTGTGACAAAATAATTTTGATTCTAGGTGTTTTTGCAACAAGAGAAAATCCTACCTGTAAGTGATTTAACTACAGTGTCGGCCACAATGGTTGGTGCATTGGTAAAAAATTCTAAACTTTAACAGCACAGTATAGGTCTAGCTAAATCGGTTGTTTTTTGAGTATTTGTTCCGAATTTTTGTGAATCCCTGAAGGATTACCTGTTTCCTCGAGCTTTGTTCGACAATCTGTTTGTATTGGAATTTGAATAGTGTTCCATTTCAGATGAACTATCATTAATGTATGCAAATTCCTGGGAACTGCAATGGGAATGAACACAATTTTCCCCCAGAGAAAGTGACAATAGTAACAATTTGGAATTCCAAACTGTTTGCGACCGCATCGTAGTCATTTAATTAATGTTTCTTGGTATGCTGGTTTGTTGATTTGAGTGTCACTTGTTGACATAAATCGCCACGGTATGCTTGTCGCAAGGTTTTGTAACCCATACATCTAGAAATTATCTCATTCTGTCGCAACAGCAGCTTCAGTTTTCTTCTGGAGAATAGTTTGAAAACCCCTTTGCATAAATAATTGCTCGGATATGTGCTCTCTGGTTTTTGAATCAGGGGATTTAAGAGGCTGGGGTCAGACCTCAAAACTTGGGTTTTCTCCAAAATGTCTCCGGGCAGCTTAACAACGCCTCAGGCCCCGATGAAAAGAAGATGCGAGCACAGGCGACTTGCACCTAAGTCTGATTTAATCCAACATTGTCGCCGTCGACGTATCGTGTCGGCCCCGTATGGAGATTGCCTGACAGCTCGTTGGTGGTTTCAGCATGTTGTTGCTGTCGAGCTCGTGTTTTCTTCTACAAAGTGAGGTTTGACGGTTTAAGCTCGACTTATTGTGCCTTGAAGGTGTAGAGCAATCCGTGAACACGAAAGACAGTTGCCATGCGAGTTGGCTAAATCAAAGTGCCTATCCCAGTACAGTTCTTCTGATAATCTAATCATACCTCCAAACAAAATGTCACTATGGCGCGTCTCTGGTATGCATACGGGAGAAACATCTGTTTCGTTAGAGCAGCGTTTGACGACTAGTGTGCAAAATAAAAAATAATGCATGTTGAGGAATTTTCTTTAATCCATTCTGTAAAAACCATAGCGCATTATCCAAGTTCCTTAGATTTTAAGTTCATGGAACACTTGTTGAATGCGATGGATGGTGTATTCGCAGCAAGGCATGTTCGCACGATACATTTGAAGCGACTGGAAGCAACGTTTCTGGAGAAATATTGACAATAACCAGATTCCTTCATTGCAAAAGAACTTTTTAAGTAGTATACCATGGCGTTTTACGTCAATAATAATATTCGACGTGGAAACCCAGCATACTAATGAATATCGACTTACTACAATGTGATTGCAAGCAGTTTTTAAATTCGAAAAGATTTCCATTGTTAGTTGTTTTTGGAAAAGAAATCGCTTTTCATTCGCATCGCCGTTCCCAGCATTTTGCATAGATTAATGATAGTTTGTCTGAAATGTTCCACTATTCGAATTCCAGTACAGGTAGATTGTTGACCAAAGCTCAAGAAAACAGGTCATCCTTAGGAAATTCACGAACCGTCGACAGAAATACTCAAGAATCAATCTGATTCGCCAGAACTACTCTTCTGTCAACGTTTCGATTTTTTTACCAATGCACCAACAATTGTGACCGAGACTGTAAACCATATCAGACCACGAAACACATTTGATCAATCATATATCCATTGTTTTTATACAGCGGATCAGTTTCGACGCTGATATTTTAGTTTGTAAACTTCAACAAAATGAACGATGCATCATTTTTATGATCTCGCTACCCACCCAACTTCGTCCTTAACAAGAGCACCAAATACCTATATCAATCAATCAATAAAAACGAAACCCTCGATTGAATATCTTTTTATCCAAATAGAGAAACAAATAATATATTTAATGATAGCGTGAGGTTACCTCAATAATGTAAGACTCGTATATGTAATTAGAATGCCCTTGATGTTAAACTTATCAGAGACAACGACTGACTCATTAAATCACTTGGAAGACGGATGGCTACTGCAAGTAGGAATTGAGGTTTATATTTGTTATTCATCCATTTTTATCGGTGACAGCAACACCATGCTGTCTTGCTGCCAAGAATGCATGGAAACCGTTGACCACTCGTTCCCTTCGCTAAAAGTGCCATATGGAAATGGTATTTCGATTAAAGGAGCGCCCCAGCGGTCTAGCATCACATTTGTGTAAATTGACTTAGACTAGAGTAATATGGTGTACATGTTATGTAAGAGACGTTGGATAAAGTCAGTTATTATGCTAACTTTATGACGGAATAATTTCAGAGCTATGGGTCCGATCTCTTTGAAACTTATAATAAGGCTATTAATCTACAGCATTATCCACATTAAAAAGATTATTTTTGCAAAGATATGCACCATTTTCAGAATATGGTTACTATAGCAACGGGTTACCAAAGCCTTTATTCTCAAAATTTCACGGATTTTTTAATTTTAATCACACAAAGGTGTAGTAACAGAGGCCTTTGCGAGTCATATTCATTAAAGAAATCCCTCTTGATTATTCAAGTATCAGAAATAAAACTTTGGTTACTGGTTGCTATGTTAAACACATTTCGGGAACTATTGGTAAACAAACCAAGAAAGCGACATACAGTTACCAGTAAACATTGTTGATGGAATGCAGAAAACTTCGAACACTAAGCATAATAGAAAAGGAGATACAGTATTAGTTGTCTGTCTAATTATCTCTAGGTCATTGTGTGAAATCATCAAACTCGTTAAGCATACCAACCCCACAAATCTTTGAACTGATGTATTCAGGCAACCAGCAGGTATATCTTGATGAAATCCATGCCAAAATACAATCACATGTTTTTCTTTCGGTACGGTAGTTAATTTTGGGATTCCCTTTAACTTAATGACAACGAGTAAATAATAGTAATAATTAATGAACATCGCTTTAATCTGTAACGTGGACTAGAATAATTTCATTTCTAATTTGTACGACGTGGGATACCTGATTATTCGTGCAAATTCGTGCTCACGATCAGTGCTGGAAAATCATCTGAATATTTCACTGAAAAATGAAATTGCAAATGAATTGTCCGTCAAAGTGCATGTTTATGATGTGAACTAGGCTCTGAATATAGACGATAAATGTACTACACTATTGACAGCCTTTCAGATAGCACACCTTGGGAGCATGAGGACGATCAGTCGACCAGTCGCCTAATAATGAAAAATGAGACTCGCTCACAGGAGGAAGGTGAAACGCAGGGACGAATTCGTATCTAAAGTCTACAAAATTGACAGGTAAATAAATGACCTTGTAAATCAAGAGGAGACCCGCCGACAGTAAGTCCATTCTTTTATTGCCGCGTGAGACCAACAGCTGTTCATTATTAACGGAGCGTCCAAAATCACAAAATTTCCATGAGCGTGAGGAGATTTCCGCATTTGTAAATTTGTATTAACTTGGAACAAGAGCCTGAATTGGCTTCAATATACGCCCGCATAACCTTCAGCCAAATTTTAAATTTGGAGCGCAACAATTAGCTTTACAAAATACAGCATTGTCATGTTTTGGGAATTATTAAACGTAATATTTAAAGGATAATGAAAAACAAAGCGGGCATACTGACAAGAAATCATGACCCCACAGACAAATATACTGACTGCATATTTCTAAAAACATCATAAGAACCAATAGTGGTCCCTGCGATGATCTGCATGCTCCCCTCCACGCTTTTATGTAGCCGTTCATGTGGACATATTGAATGGCATGACCACAGGACCCCAAGCCCCGCCTTGAGCGGTATTAGATACAAATATTTCGGAGCGATGGTGTAATAGCCCTATCAAGTCATCTGTTGAAAAATGATGAAATATGTTACCGCCACATTGTTCAAAAAGTCGACACAAGCGAGGGAGTATTTATTTAATGCAAGTTGGTATTCAGAATAAATACCTGTGATGCCACAACGAATCTTGTCCTATTGCCTTAAAAATTAACGGTGTTTTCTCTCTTGGTGTTAAGGTATAACCAAAATTTGTTTCAGTAGGAAAACATAAAACTGGAGATATCCAATCTCTAAATGATAGTTTTCTTGATTACCATAGCTTGGTGGTATACATGATTTTTTTTCAGATTCCACAGCACTGGATTGAACTTATAACACCGAATCAAGATTTTCAACTATTTTCTGATGTTCGGGCTGAGGGCTGAGAGATATTTGACCCCTATACATGCTATACTGGTACTCAATACATCATCTCCCCCTTCTGTTTCCACTCACAAATTAATATGTTTTTTTTAGTCCACAGTGACCTTGATCTTTGATCTTTTGTTACGCGACACATTTTCCCCTAATGTAGCCATGCACTAAAAAAAATGTTCCAATGCTTTCTGATGTTTGGTCCACAGTGATCTTTGACCTCTGACGCGACACATCTTCCTCTAGTATATGCACTCCCAAACAATTGTAACTAGATAGACAACTGTTATAGACACGTCAATATTTTTAATGGGCGTACAAATACCTTCAAGGTTTCAATATCCCGAGCTGTATCTTGAGATGAAATGGCCGTTAATAAACGATATGACTGATCGAATCGGGTGGTCATTATACTCTCGAAATATGTAGATTATTCTTTGTGCGCTATGGATTTCACGGAACTATATGGTGTACCGATGTAAATTTTTATTTCATAATATTATTTTTATTTCATACACATTTGGAATTGCTGTCATACGAAATGAGTATTTCGTGTATTGACACGGACGTTCTTTTATGGACGACGGCTGTATATTGACTGTTGAATCGACGCTTGCTATTCCCGTAGACACATTCGTTAGGCCAATGGGAATAACGGAAAGTTAGTGTAGTATTTGTTTTGATGTGTGAAGATGGGTATTCAAACAAGCATGCGAACTAATATGTCAAATTCTTTAATCCAAATTGAAATATTTATACTTTCTGCTATTCAGATATGTGAATTCGTCGCGATGTTGCTACCGGTGGACAAATTGCGAATTGACTAAAATATTCCATCCAGTTGGAGATCACCTTGAACAATAGGACCAGAAGATAAACCGGACCTGCTAGTCCTGTCAGTTGATTGGTTAGCAGGACGAAAGTCAACAAACAGGAAGTGGCAATCATAGGATCTGATTGGATAGTTGATACTTTGCAGGTCCCCCAATGAACACCAGATTGTTTGTCGATATCTTCACTACACGCGTAATGTACTGAAAAAAGGATCCAATGCACCCATTCAGCCTGTCGGCCAAAGTTCGTACACCGAATCTATGGGGCGGGATAGCCCAAGACTGGTTGATATTCAGATAAAGTGTTGGTGGCTGAAAATCTTTGAGCGAGTCCAAAATATTGTCTGAAAATTGTACGTAATTCCTCGGCATAACTAACGCGCACACCGGCTATATTTGAGGCCAGTGGAATTCCAGTACTAGTATTGTCTTGAAGGCGGAAGTAGTAAATTCGGGCATCCACGGTCGCCCCGTTTCAGTGGAATTGCGACTGGTTGACACCTTGTTTTCATACAGTCTAAATACTCACTGACCAATAGGGATTAAACATAATGTCCGAGAATTATTGGGCTGATTTCAATGAAGAAGTCATTCTTTCCCAAATATATGTTCTGTTGCAGATTTCGTGTGGGTCATCCACCGTAGTAGCAGACATGTTGTTTTCATACATGTTCTGAGGACCTGGGGCTTTTAGGTGAGGGGGGAGGGTCCATGATTTCAGGTTGCAAACGTGCGTTAAAATGCACGCCTTCTATACATCTAACCAAGTGGCTCTTTGAACTCGAAGAGATGGTACTTTAAGGCAGCAAATTATGATTGGTCTATCTGTCGGGAGTTCGTGATGAGAGATAGCGCTAGATATTTCGGTCATAATGTCTTCAAATATCCCTATATGTCGATTCTCCGGGCATGAGACCTTAGATAATTCGCCTTTCATCTAAAAGACGGAAAATTGTACAATATGGGAGAATGTCCAATCAAATCGGCCACTGAGCAATTTCTCATGAATTGCACTATTGTTCTGCTCTCACAGCACGGTATAATCGCCTGGTTGAATTATCT
>JAVTVY010047739.1:0-23379 GCA_036873755.1 Hanleya hanleyi | reverse complement strand
CCACGACACAATCGGATCAAGGATGGTCCCTCTCTACCCCAAATACCTTCCTTCACTGCCCCAAAATGCCCACTTTCGCTACTACTCGTACTGATGACGTCACCGATGATGTCACAGGTGACGTGGGCAGCCCTCAAATCGGGGTCTACACCCCGAGAGCTACAACAACATGACACTTCCCTAGACACATTTCTCCACCGCGATGGTCCTTGCCTCTACCCAAATATTATCCTTCAGTGCCCAAAATGTCCACTTCGCGTCTACTGATGAGATTGTGGGGCCACCGATGATGTCACAGGTGACGTGGGCAGCCCTCAAATCGGGGTCTACACCCCGAGAGCTACAAGATGACACCGTCCAGGACGCATTCGGACCAAGGATGGTCCATTTCGACCCCAAATACCTTCCTGTACTGCCCCAAAATGGCCACTTCACTTACTACAACCAACTGCGCATACGCAGATTGACGCAGCTTGCACTTAAAAACAGACCATTCTGACTCTAACCCACACAAGCTTCACTTTGGCACCTTCCACGACCCATTCGGACCATAGCGGTCCATCTCCCCAAACACACACCCACATACCCCCAAAATGCCCGCTTTCTATACTACGGCCAGACTGCGCATGCGCAGACTATTGAAAACGGACGAACCATTAGTCCAGTCGGATGCTCCTCCACGAGAGCTTCAAAATAAGACCTCATACGACATCATAGGATCATTAGGGGCTCACCTAGACCCCAAAACGGCCACCCCGTATGGGCCTATACCTCCATAGCCATGCAGTATAGCCCTATGGGCCTACCCAGGCCTCGGTGAACTTTTCCAAAAAAAAAACACCGTTTCACCGGCGCAAAAATCACCGTGGAAGGTGCCAAAGCCAGTATGGGACTATATGGGCTATATGGTACTTTTCCAAAAATTTCACCGTTGCGCTCCGAGACCCTTCCCATCGTGTTCTAAATGACTAGGCGTGAAAAACAAATCCAAGCAACCCATATCACAATGAACGTGTGTGAATTTCCCAGGTTGAACCCACACCCCCATATAGCCAGCCTGTAGGCCTATATACAGGCCTACCCGGTACTTTTCCCAAAAATTTCACCGATTCGCTCCGGGACCCTTCCCATTGTCATTTTCTTGGCGAGACGAGAAAAACGAGACCCCACAAGCCATAGTAAAGCCCACAAAAAAAATTGACCACCCCTCCCCCATATAGCCAGCCTATATACAGACCTCAGTGACTTTTCCCAAAAATTTTACCGATCCGCTCCGGGACCCTTCCCATTGTCATTTTCTTGGCGAAACGAGAAAAACGAGACCCCACAAGCCATAGTAAAGCCCACGAAAAAAATTGACCATCGCCATACCCCATACAGGCATTTTCCCTTATATTGTATAATACAGACCCCTATTGTAGGGGTAAAGTCCGTGTTCCGCTTTTTATAGTTTCGGGAAAAAATCCTAATTTTACATGCACCCACCCCATTGACTGGATAGGCAGGCCCCGATAAGCCCGGGGACCGATATTAGCCCTTTTGGCTAGGGTTGATAGGGGTTTTCCCCTATTTTAGGGGTAAAGTCCGTGTTCCGCTTTTATAGTTTCGGGAAAAAATCCTAATTTTACATGCACCCACCCCATTGACTTGATAGGCAGGCCCCGATAAGCCCGGGGACCGATATTAGCCCTTTTGGCTAGGGTTGATAGGGGATTTCCCCTATTTTAGGGGTAAAGTCCGTGTTCCGCTTTTTATAGTTTCGGGAAAAAATCTTAATTTTACATGCACCCATCCCATTGACTTGATAGGCAGGCCCCGATAAGCCCGGGGACCGATATTAGCCCTTTTGGCTAGAGTTGATAGGGGTTTTCCCCTATTTTAGGGGTAAAGTCCGTATTCCGCTTTTTATAGTTTCGGGAAAAAATCCTAATTTTACATACACCCACCCATTCGGTCCACTAGGAACCCACCCCGGACACAAAACGTCTATTCCCATACTCTTTTTAGGCATTCCCCGTATACATTAACATTGGAAGTCACTTGGTTGACATGGGACTACGTTCTTTCCGCGGAGGAATACAAAGGTTACAGGTTGCCGGAACTACTTTTGACCTCCACGTGACCTTGAGCTGGTGGCGCCCCCTGGCGCCTCAGGCGCCCCAGAGGTGAAAGGCGATGGAGCGTGCCCTATACCTTTAACCTGGAAAAAAGGGCACCAAGAGTTACCTCCCTGGAAAACAATAATCGAGCGGGTTGCTACCTACTACTGGCGTTGCCCTGGTACTGTTTGCATGGTACCGCCCTGATAAAGGCTTGGTACTACCTGTTCAACACGTTTCGGCTCTAAAGCGTCTACATTATAGAATAATTATAGGAAGTTAATTCGAAGCTAGATACCTGGCTTCATTCTTGCGGCAGTCCTGCCTCTCTTCTCGGGCATAAGACTAGTCTTGAAACATTCCAGGTATTCCCGTATATCAGTGACACGACTTTGGCATTTTCTACTAAAGCTACATCGGAACTACTTGGCCTTCAGGTTGTTTAGGTACAGTGCAACAAAGCCGTCGATCGTCGTATATCATTTTGGTATAAAGGATTCTTATCAATATTTTTTTTTCTCTGGAATATGTGTCAGAAGAGTTAGTACTTGACTAAGAATTTTGTTTTGTCCCCTGTGGGCGTATTTAAACCTTTTTAATTAAAGACCTGTAGCTCAATTTCCTCCAGTTAACCTGTTAATGAGCTTGTGACCGCGTGACGTCAGACAAGCGATCGTCTCCTGTAGGCAGCTGTCTGAGCTATATATTAAGCTCTGGATTTGCGATTACTCCATCGCGTATATCGCTGTATAATTAATAGAAAAACGATTCGGAACCATGGAGGAATATGCCAGTGATGATGATCTGTTTACAGAGGACATGAATGGACATCTTGACGTTCTGCCGTATCAATTTGAACCCGTACCAAACGACCGAAATGACGTGGAACAGAGGGAGAGTGAATCTGAAGCAGACGAACCGTCACACACGGAAAAAGGTCGACTTGTAAACACATACTGGTATTTTATTTATTATCTATGCCGGACGTTATATATAGGTCCCCTATGCATAGAATGAATAAATATTTAGACAATGATCGAAATAATTTGTTAGTCCAGGCCTACCTGGTAAAATTTCAACACTGAGACGTATCCCAATTTTGGAGTTTTCTCTTTCGTTCAGGTCAGTTTGAAAGCAGGACGTTAGATATCATGTACCGTAAAGATTTAGTTCATTTTTTTTACTTCTGGCAAATCTGTGTTCAATAAATTATTTCCAGTAGGAATATGCCGTCCAGCTAGCGTAATTGATAGGAAAGAACAAAATGCGACTTTCTAGCTGTCCTGCTCCCGACTTTTCGCAGAAGATGGAGCAAAATTTCGCACACCGGGCAGCTATAGACACATCAATCAATCATTTATTACACTCTAACCACTCAGGGTGGCACGAGAGGTATACAATGTGAGTTACAGATGGCGGATAACAATATACATTTGAGCATTACTAATAATTACATATAGACATTCCTTCTTTGATAAATTTACAGAGATTCATGAGTCAAGAGCTGTCTCTGCATCAAAGAAGCTCCTCTTTGAGCTCATTTGAGCATTTGGCTTTCTCCATAGAGAGATCTGGACATGTATTTCATTCGAATTTCCTTTAACAACGGGCAAGTAAATAAAAAATGAAATTCATCTCCAATGCTGCGTGTGTCACATGCTGTACAATATCTCTCGTTTTTTGCTTTAGATTTCCATCTTCCTGTTTCAATTTGTAATTTATGATTACATGATCGAAATCTACTGATAATGATTCTGCTTTTTTCGTTCAAAATAGTCAGGTATTTTTCGAATTGGAAGTCGGTTTTGAATATTCTGTAAATGACACCTTTTGACGAAGAGTACACATCGCTGTGCCACTTTTGAATAAATTGATCCTTTAAGGTTTGCTCCAGTAGTTTTAAAAGACATGCAGCATTGTTTACATTTTGTGAATCCCACACATAGATGAAGCCAGTATTACCCAGAGTTGATTTAATGCAGTCTAACCATGGGGATTTGAAATTTTTTCTTTGGGCAAACATAAACTTGTAAACAGTGTAACACAATTTGGTTTCTTTTCCTTGAATTATTTTCACCCAAAAAGCTACCATTCGAATGTACACTTTCACATATAGTGGATACACTCCAAGTTCACCGTAGATCATGAAGTTGGGGGAGCATTTCTTCAGACCTAGGGCTCTTTTACAAACTTGCAGAAAGAAGCTTTCAATATTTCCGAATTTTTCATATCCCCATACTTCACATCCATAAAGTGCTATCGGTAAAACTACTTGTTCAAATAATTTAAGCTGACAGTCCATTGGTAAGGAGAGGTAACGTATTTTCCTGTAAACACCGAACACTGCTTTCGTAGCTTGTGCGACTAGTTGTTTTCGTGCAGTTAAGAAACTACCAGTGTATCTCAGCTTAATACCAAGATAGCAATATTCATCAACAATATCAAGTTTGTGACCTTTAAAGTGAAATGATGGTAAACATTTTTTTCGACGTTTACAAAATATAACAATTTTCGTTTTAACAATATTAACAATTGGTTCCCAACAGTCACAGTAATCTTCAAACACCGTTAGAGCATTCTGCAAGCTATTTTCGTTCTCTGCAAGAATTGCGGTATCATCTGCATAGAGTAGGAGGAATATGCGTAGAAAAATCTCAAGCACATCCTCGATATCTTTGGTTAACGTACGTAAGCCTACCACATCATTACTTATCATAAAATCATCTAGGTCATTGAGGTACAAAGAAAAAAGCAGAGGAGAAAGATTTTCAACTTGACGTACGCCGACTTCACATATAAAGAAGTCACTCTTTTCTTTGCCAGATGCTACACACGATTTAATGGAACAATACATATTTTTGACCAGGTTAAAGCATTTCCCATCCAGGCCTTCCTTGATCATTTTATACCATAAACCCCCTCTCCAAACTGTATCGAAGGCTTTGGAAAAGTCTATAAATGCACAGTATAACTTTTTTTTGGTGTTTAAAAAATATTCAATCAAATTATGTAATACAAAAATATTGTCCATTGTTGAGTAACCTTTCCTAAAACCAGTTTGCGATTCCTTCGGGACATCACTTCTTTCACAGAAGATAGTAAGTCTGTTATTTAGCACTGCCGTGAACAATTTCCCTAGACAACTTAAAATAGTTATTGCTCGATAATTTTCCGGGTCACTTATATCCCCTTTGTTCTTATAGATAGGGCGAATAATCCCGATGAGCCATGATTCCGGCATACTTCCAGTATCTAAAATGATGTTGAATAGTATTACGTATATCGGTAACATGATTTCAGAAGACGTTTTTATATATTCGTTTAGTAACTGATCATAACCAGAAGCCTTGTTATTTTTCAGTTTCATTATGGCTTTTCTGATTTCCTCTTCTGTGATGGGCATATCTATCGCATCATTCGTTTCGCTGCCAGATATATCAGGAGCAAGTTCAGTTCTCCTGATGTCAGATTCATCAAGCTTATTTAGGTCACTAAAGTAATTAAAGAATGTTATCAGATCTATCGCATGATTTTCTTTCCTATTTCCAACTTTATTTAGTAATTTCCAGTACTCCTTTGGGTCAGATTTTTGAAGTTTTCGTAATTCATCTGTTAAAGTTTCTTTATATTTGGAGTAATTCGATTTTAGCAAGGTTTTGTATTCTCTGCCAGCTTTTTGTAGATTTGTGTTGTTTTCTTCTGTTTTGTTTCTGCGGTATATATTTTTCAACGTCAAAAACTCTTTTCTTTTATCTGAACAGCTTTTATCAAACATTATCAGATTACAACACATATAAGGGAAGTGGGAAGAGGTGCCGACATACTGACTGAGTCACATGACTTCACAGTATAGTCTCCCGGTTAACCTATTCTAAAGCACATACCAAGAATCTAACGATTCGTGATATGTGTTTTATCTCAGGTACGCTTTTATTGTACCTGTTCATGTGGCAACGTGGATGATATGACCACACGGCCCCTAGCACCGGCATAAGCGGTATTAGATACAAATCTAGAGAGCTATGATGGAAATGCTCTGACAACTCGTATATTGGTAATACACGCAAACAGTCTAGTAAATTCATGTCACGAGAGTGATATTTAGCTCACGTAAACGGTCATATTTTATATTGTATTATATTGCAACCACTCGCCTGACTTTCAAATACCCTCTCCTAAATATTTTGACCTGAGCTATTTTTATCTCTCGCACTAATTCTAAACACGAAGCCCTGGGGAAGGATTATATAATAAAATGGTTTGAGTTTCGCTCTCGCATTCGAGTAACCCAACTCTGCAAACTTTTCTGGATCTCGATCCAATTTCTCTTTTGAGAAATGTGCAGAGCATATAATGTGCTATATTTTGATGGCTCAAATCCTACACGACGGCAATAGTGCACCCAATTTTTTCGACGGGTGGTCTTCACGGGAAACAAGAAACAATTCACCTCACAACCTATTTGTTTGTAGAACAGTAGGCGGCACAATACGGCATCTTGGAGTCAATTTACACTGCTATTTATAAGGCGGTGGTATTCTCGAGTCGAACTGTGAAGAATTCCACAAAATCGGGCCCACAAAATCACAGTTCAGATAAAGCCGATAATTGGATTTGTCACAGCTGGTTAACTCTCTCCCAGTATGTAATCCATACTAAACTGCTACCTGTCATTAGCGAGCTATCGCGTCTGTGACGTCACAGATTGGAGGCCTCGCTTTCATTCCACAAATATACAGTCCACAAATATATAGTTCGAAATGCACTAAGACCTTTTTCAATCCAAATGACAGATATATTTCTGACCGCAAAGCAAGGTCACCAAATCAAACCTTGTAACATTGCGCTTGATGATTGTTTAGCACCGAATTCTACATGTAATAATTTCATGATTTCTATATGTGGACACCGTGGATGTCTCACGTGTCCACTCTTTAATACTTCAGCGTCACTTACATGTGGTTCCGCGTTAACTGGTAACTCATATTCTGTAAACTCGTATGTTGATCTTAGTTGTTCTCCTACAAACTGTATTTATTTAGTTTCCTGTAAGAAGTGTGGTCAACAATATGTTGGCAAGACCACCCAAAAACTCCATCTTAGGGTGAATGGTCACAGAAAATCCGTTAGGAAAAAGCAATTGCTTATAGGTAAGCATTTTTCTGGACCTGACCATGGCTGGGACAACTTTAGTATCCAGATCATAGACGTCGTCTATCCATCTACCAAGGATTCCCCCTTTGGATTTGAGAGAAAAATCCGAGAGCGGGAACTATTCTGGATGCTAGAGCTTGGGTCAGTGTTTCCGTATGGTTTAAATGATAATGTCAGTGGGTTCGGCAATGTTACAAACCGCCGTTCAAATATATCCAATATTACCCAGCTATTTAAACCCCATCAACGGAGGCATCGCAGCCATGGTTGGCGAAAGTTTAATAGTGCGATGATTCACAATCATATCACTTTAAATTACTTAGTGGGTTTAACTAACACACCCAATAGTACACATAGCTTACGTACAGTTCTGTATGCGTTACCTCTGAGCGATTTAAATCATATAGCCAGAGATATACAACAATCTGCGTCTTCAGGAATTATAATACCACCCAAAATCACTAAAGTATGTCAAGATATAGCGTATTTTCGGTTGTATCGTCCAGTGAACATAATCGAAACATCCCAAGATCGGCTTTTCTTGAAACTCAACTCAGATAAAGGACTGGACATTATTAATTTACCTCGAATCCTGAATGATCCGGAGGTACGCAACACTGTACCAAACTATTTTAAGTTCACAGAACCTCCTTGCATTTCATATAAGTATACTAAATCTATAGCCACCAAAATATTCAATTACTCTAATGCTGTCAAGGAGTTTGACTGGAATTTATACACGTCGGGGGGCTATAGTTGTGATTGTTAATCGTCGAACTTTATCTATACACCATGCAAACATGTTGTGACTGGTGATCTTGATGTGGTGAGTGATAAGGACCTATGATTACTCCTGATGAAGGGACCTAAATATAGAGAGTCGAGAAATATAAATCTGAAGGCCGACCAGAAGATAGTCCTGTCTGCTTTGGAACAGTACGTTATTGATTGGTCTAAGCGAGAAAAAGTTGAACCTACAGTACTCGCTGATTGGCTGGACCTCACCAAGAGCAAGGTCGTTGAAACAATCCGCCATGTTGACAGAAGTACCCTTCCCCAAGCAAAACAAGTACTGAGAAGCCCCAATTCGCAAGAAGTTCTAGCAAATCTCCAGAGTAAATTCGTCATTGTCCCAGCAGACAAAGCTCCAAATAATATAATATTCATATGTAAATATTACTATTACCAGGTGCTGGTTGAAGAATTGAGTGTAAACATATCGTCATCAAATACGTCTACTTACTCTCAAACTGCATTTACTCTGAAAGATTTATTTAACAATCACAAAACGTTTCTCAAGGAAAGAGGTATTTGTATTCCAACCAAAAATAATGATATACCAAAAGTATACTGGACCCCCAAAATACATAAATCACCATACAAAGCTAGATCCATAGCTGGTTCTAGAAGCTGCACCACCAAGCTTCCTTCAACCCTGTTGACGAGGGCCCTTCAGGAGGTAAAAACATTTTGGGAAAGGTATTGCGCTACTATTTCTAAAAACTCTGGCGTTGAATGTATGTGGATATTGAAAAACTCAAAATGTCTTACGGAAGAACTTGATGCTAAAGGTCACATACCGTACAGACATGTATCCACATGGGATTTCTCGACTCTCTATACTACAATCCCTCATCAGGACCTTATTGACCGTATAAGTTCATTAATAGTATGTGTTCAAGAAAACTGATCGTAGATATATTAATGTCGGAAGCCATAAAGCATTCTTTAGCTCTACTACATACAAGAGATATCATTCATCGGATGTTTCTTTGTTTATAGAGTTGCTTGAATTTCTCATTAAAAATATCTATGTGAAATTTGGCAACACAATATATAAGCAGCATATAGGTATTCCAATGGGTACTAATTGTGCACCCCTGTTGGCTGACCTATATCTGTTCTCTTATGAATATACTATATACAGTGTTTCAAAAAACCGATCCTTGATTCAAAGCCCGTTCCTTCTCATTCACCAAACGCTATATAGACGATCTTCTCGCTGTGGATAATCGCTATATAAATGACTGGATTTGAATGGTAAAACTACAGATAGCCCTACAGGCACATCATATTTAGACCTATCTCTATAAAAATGAAGCGGGCCTTCTCTCGTCGACTGTATGACAAAAAAAGAGATGATTACAATTTCGACATCGTAAACATCCCTTTCTGACAGTAATATTCCAGTGGGACCTGCATATGGCGTATACATATCACGCCTAGTAGCATTTGCTAGATCCTGTGTTAATGTGACGATTTTAATCAACGTCACAAAACATTGTTGCAGAAACTTATAAAACAGGGCTACACCACCAAGCGCCTCCACTCAAAGTTTCTCAAATTTGGCGATACATATCGCATGCTGATAGCAAAATACGAGTGTAGCATGCAAGATCTATGGCGTTACGTTTCGTAACTTGTGTCTAATTCCACTTAACCCGGGGCTAGGGGCCGTATGATCCTCATGGTACTCATATGAACAGTCACAATCAAAGCGTGACTGAGATACATCATTCTTTAGATGACGACTTTACAACGAATATTATGGATTAAGAATACTGATCAGCGATACGGATTTGATATTTTTGGAACATCATGATGTCTTACCGGCATCATTGAAAACTGTTGACCGCTTCTCTCTTGCAGGAAACAAGCTTATGTTTATATATACTATGATTGTCTTTTTGAATTTGGTGCTAATACTGTCATATGGAATATGGAATAGGTCTTTGGATAATGGACGCGGATATTCTCTAATGGACTACGGCTGAATTATGAATGACGGACCAGACGCTTGTAATTTCCCTTGTTGTGTGCCCACTGACGTGACAGTGAAACAAATTCACTCATTTCACATTTGACGGAAACAAAACTATTGGTACGAAATGACTGCCTGTGGTGTTTGACTTTGGTTAAAGGGAGCTATAGGGGCGTAGATCGGGAAATCTAACTGTAAGTAATAGGTTAACCAGAAGACTATACTGTGAAGTCATGTGGCTCTGTCAGTATGTCGCCACCTCTTCCCACTTCCCTTATATGCGTTGTAATGCAATATGTGTAATGAATCCTGGATGACGTAATCGCTGATTGTTGTATAGTACAATTTTTCTATAAAAGGATTGATTTCGACCTCATGGAGATGTTGAGAGACAAATTAACTAAATACAAGAGTCTAGTCCGTTGATCACTATTCAGTCGTCGTCCATTAAAGCATTTCCGCGTCCATAATCCAAAGATCTAATTCATATAACAGCATTACCACCAACACCACCAACAAAAAGTATCGTAGTATACAGAAACAGTTTTGTGCAAGAAAGAAGGGGTCAATAGCTTTCAATGATGCCTGCAAGACATCATCATGTTCCAGAAATATCACATCCGTTTCGCCGATCAGTATTCGATCATTTCTAATCGATTATTAACATATTATCATATGAACACAATGAGAAGGTGAGTATATATAAATATTGATCTCATAATTAATAACTAACCAACAACAAACCCCTGTGTGTAACCGGAATGAGACACAAGTTGCCAAACGTAACGCCATAGATCTTGCACTCTACGCTAGTATTTTGCTTTCAGCTTGCGATATGTATCGCCATTTTTGAAAAACTTGGAGTGCAGGCGTTTGGTGGTAAAGCACGGTTTTACAAGTTTCTGTAATAGACGTTGATTAAAATAGTCAGATTTCACAAAGCATTTAGCAAATGCAACTAGGTGAGATATGTATACTCCATATGCATGTCCCCCTGAAATATTACTTTCCGGAAAGCGATGATTTACAATTTCGAAATTATAATAATCTCTCTCGTTGTAAAGTCGACGAGAGAGAAGGCCTAAATATGATGTGCCGTTAGGGCTACCTGTAGTTTCCTTCAAATCCAGTGAAGGTTATTATATATCCCTCACTGCGTCATTTATATAGCCATTATCCACAACGTTTGGTGAGAAGGAACAGACTTTGAATGGATCGGTTTTTGAAAGTGTCTGCATATAGCCGTATTCATAAGAGCACATATATAGGTCAGCAAAAAGGGGTGCACAATTAGTACCCATTGGAATGCCTATATGCTGTTGATATCTTGTGAGGCCAAATTTTATGTAGATATTATTAATGGGAAATTCAAGCAACTCTATAAAAAAGAAACATCCAGTGAATGATATACCTTTTATTAAGAAGAAGGCAGGTAACTATCCAATGAAGACGAATTTTTAGACATGGACAGGTTTAAAACAAGTCGTAATGTGTCCACTTCATAACAGGACTAGTTTTCAGGACGTATGTGAACGACAGTGAATTTAAAGCGTCTGGTCCCTCATTCATAATTCAGCCGTCGTCCATTAAACAATATCCGCGTCCATAATTCAAAGACCAACATTAGCACTAAACTGAAAAAACCCGATCATAGTATACATACACATAGACTAGTTTCCTGCGAGAGAGAAGCGGTCATCAGTTTTCGATGATGCCGGCAAGACATCATGGTGTTCTAAAAATATCCAATCCGTATCGCTGTTCAGTATTCTTAATCCATATGATATTGGCTGTAAAGTTGTCATAATTTTGTTGTAATGTCTAGTTCATTCCAATAATGGATGCATTAAGAATGTATGCACTTAGCTCATTTCTACTGAAAATGTACAACAGGACGAAATTCTATATATTTTTGTGGCCCATCTCATATAACGTGTAGTCATTGCGCGTTTGCATTTGTATAATTTACCGACATATCTATAGTGGAAATTAAGGATTTGTATTAAAAAGTTTATTGTAAAATAAATTAGAACAATTTAACATGCGATCGGCCGTTTTAATATGCCACATTTAAACCTCGAAAACAGGAGAATTGTAAACCTGCCTAATAGTTAACATTAATACAATGAAGGTCGAGAAATCCCATGTGGATACATGTCTATACGGTATGTGACCTTTAGCATCAAGTTCTTCCGTAAGACATTTTGAGTTTTTCAATATCCACATACATTCAACGCCAGAGTTTTTAGAAATAGTAGCGCAATACCTTTCCCAAAATGTGTTTACCTCCTGAAAACAGGAGAATTGTAAACCTGCCTAATAGTTAACATTAATACAATGAAGGTATTTTTCGTCTTACCCAATAAAAAAACGAGTGTTATTTTTGGGTATTTTTTTAAAGTTGGAAAAGATCTGAAGTAAAAAAAAAAGGTCGTTTCGAGAACTGACCGTTATCAGAAGGAATAAATAACTTGGGGTACGTTTCACGAAGAATAAAATGTAAATTGGCTGTCCCTAACGATATGAAGTATTGAAAACGGGTGTGGATGTGGGCACCGATACACGAGTTAGCCGCTGTGCCAGTGATCTTGCAGTCGATGTAAATACAAACGAGTGGACAGTAGGATTTTTTTTATGGGTGATTTGAAACTTCCGAATTGAAACCTCTTTTTCATATCTTATAAGATCGAAAGATCGCAATTGAATAGAAAATCTCCACAATATCCTCCGTCCCTGATGCACACGTTATATTCAGGGGGCATTAATATTCACAACAAATAAAAAACGCCACATCTATACCAAACAGATCGCATCTCGCCATGATCAGTCAGGATCACACCGCAATCGACATCGCCACCGTAGGGTACAGTAATCCTTTATCCCTGAGTCAATGACACGCAAGACAAATGTTTTATAACAACAACAACGATGACCTTTGATTGCCCAGTTTGTTGACAAACGCTTGTACAAACGAGTAAAAATAAGACTTGATGACTATACTTACCTAAACTACCAAGGACGTCTCCATCAGTGAGAAAATCTGACGAAACGAGGCGAACTACAATACCCGCCTTCCCTCCTGCACATGTTTACATTAGCAGACAGCTAAACCGGAACAGACCGCAGTGCAGTGAGCGCTAGCGCCACCTTGCGGCCGAAACCGGCATTAGGAATATCACAAAACCCGGATCAACATCGCCACCTTAACAACCAAATCCAAAAGGGTAATCCAAGAGCGGGAGCCGTTAAAATGTTGTTGTAAATACATGCGTCCGGCCCGTCATTCATTATTCAGCCATCGCCCATTAAAGATTCTCCGCGTCCATAACCCAAATACCTATTTCATATAACAATATTAGAACCAAATTAAAACAACAACAACAACCACATCAACAGCAACAAAAACAATCATAGTATACATAAACATAGACTAGTTTCCTGCAAGAGAGAAGCGGTCAACAGTTTTCAGTGATGCCGGCCAGATATCGCGATGTTCCACAAATATCAAATCCGTATCGCTGATCATTATTCTTAGTCCATTCGATTTTCTTTTAAAGTCGTTATCTAAAGAATGATTGAGGTCAGTCACGCTTTGATTGCGTGTGTTCATGAGAATACCGTGAGGACTTTGAAGTAAATGGGTTCCTACGACCCCGAGTTAAAAGGTATTAGATATAAGTAACGAAAAGTAGCGCCATAGATCTTGCACGCTACGTTCATATTTTGCAATCAGAATGCGGTCCGAGTGACATATTTAGGATTTCTTATCAATTACACACTGGCTCTATTGTGCAACACGAGGGATGCTTTTTCTGGAATCACCCGATTGACAATGGACTTTGCATGTACTCAGGTGTTCTTTCACAAGAACACCCCACCCGATGGCAGAAAAACCGGGTTGATCTTTTACAAGAACACCCCACCTCGTACTCGTCTTACATAATTGTAATGAATACATCCCTGGATAGTTTCAAAGGACGCCCGTGCGAAGACGGGAAGAACAAGAGTTGTCCCCCATGCTTCTCGAGTTCAAGAGGACATCTCTGGCGGCTCCTGTGTTGAAAGTGAACATTTCTCGGCTGTAGACCCATTTATACAACCCATTCGAACCAGTCAAGTAGGGTATACAATAATAGTACACAGCAATACATTATAATTTCCCCTCGCACAGCTAGAGAAGTAGCAATATTTTTTTCGCACGTCCATAAATAATATCTCCTCCAATGTTCAATACATCACTCTAGCCCTGAGGTGTATTCTGCTATACATACATCATAACAGAGACTGCCGTAAATGTAGGGCTAATCTTTGGTTGTCGCCTGCTGAGCGTTGATTGCAGACTAAGCAGTCAAAATGTGACGCCTCTGTGTATGGCATTGCATTAATTTACTGCCTTATATATATATGTGTCGGTACAAGTGAAATGTGTACCGGTAAACGTGAATTTCTGTCAGGCATTCCGTTAATTATGGGCCTGGTATGAGATCATGCATATGGACATAGGGATATGTAATTTGTATGTCTGCATGTTTTGTTTCATAAGCGTGCCACGTAATGTAGATTGTAACACGTATATGTCAATTATATATACCGTATATGTTTTTGTTACAAATCTTTGTAATGGTAACGTGAGAGTTACGGACCAGTCAGAGGGCTTGTGGAAGTTTTCGTCAACAGGTCGTCCTTCATGTAATACGAAAACCGTCACATCAGCTGAACAAGATAGTTACTAACCTTGACCTGGGTTTTCAACGTGTAAAACACTTGCGGCAGTGCATTGTACACAGAGGTCGCGAAGCTCACAATACAGCCCAACAATACTAAGATTAAAACTGCCTCAATTTATCGTACCCTTCTGGCTACGAAATTTAACAGGGAATACCATTTACTGCAAATATTAAATGATAAATGCAAAAAGAACTATTTATACATCTGTCAACAGTATTGATTTATCGTAAACTTATGATAATAGTATAATCATAACAAAACTGTCTCTTTTTTCCAATATTATGTTCAAGATGATATCGTCAACATTTATTCTGATTATCTTCACCGCCGTGCTCTTCAATTTGGAACACCTTCACACATGCAAAGTCCATTGTCAATCGGGTGATTGTAGAAAAATGAATCTCTCGTGTTGAATAATACAGTCATTGTGTAAGTCAGTTACCACCCTCGACTGAGGGATTCAAGCTGTATAAACACTCGCGTCCGTGCAATTGCGCACCTCGGTCGCTTCGCGACCTCGGTGTGCAATTGCACGGACGCGAGTGTTCATACAGCTTGAATCCCTCAGTCTCAGGTGGTAACTATTACATAATCTTCCAGTATTATAATTTCTCCGATTATTTCAAGCACCCTATGTGTCATAAATTGCTCTATAGCACCATTGGAGGTATTCCTCAAAATGTTGGGTGCATCGAGTCAGAAATTTCAAACTTGAACACACAATAGCGAATTACATTTATACTGTAAATATTTCCAGAATAATCCGTGAATTTCCAAAGATTTCTTATCTCGAGAGAGTGAGTGAGTGAGTGAATAGGGTTTAACGTCGCTTTCAACATTTTTTCAGCTATATCACGACCGGGAAGGGAAGGGAGGGGAGGGGGAGGGACAGGGGCACCTACTTGTGACAGAGCAGATCTAATGCTGCCATTTTATAGTGCTGTCCCACTGAAATATCATGCTGTAGGCAGACATGACACCCCACTCAGTCACATTATACTGACACCGAGCGAACCAGTCCTTGTTCTATCCTCTTAATGCTGAGCGTAAGCGAGGGAGCAACAAGTTCTTATCTCGAGAGAGCTTTGATTGGCAGTCTAGCTGCATCGGACCTATTGTAGTATTCCAGTGCCTTTGTTCTATATTTCATAGGGCTATTTCATCATTGCTCTTGAATTTTTGTATCTAATACGGCTCAATCTGGTGCTAGGAGCCGTGTGATCATATCATTCAAGGGGAGAGAGAGAGAGAGAGAATTAAGGTTTAACGTCGCATTCAGCAATATTTCAGCTATATAGCGACGATCAAACAAAATTCTAAGTATTCAATTCAACAACTCATATCATTCAAGATGTCAACATGAACTTCTACAGTACAAGCGTGGCTGAGATACAAATTAGCACAGGGATTATTTTGGTTCTTGAAATGTTCTTAGACATGCAGTCAGAATACTGGCCCTTGATGTCATATGGCTTTTTATTAGTACGCCGGAATCTTCTTCCATAACCTGGCATATATGTTACATTAAACTATCACTAAGGTATGAAAAACCAGGGGAACGTTTATCAATTAAAAACGAATTCTCTCCGAATAATACAACAAAATGTTCGCTGTTTGCGTTGGGTTAATATAGGGAGAATATGTTTATAGTCTTGTATGATTATCGAAACCTTGTATTGATTTGGTTCAGTCGCGTTCCTAAGGGGGAAAGGTTCAACACCAAATGAAAGGCCCCAAATGCCTGGTCTCCCACAATAACATAGCAAACACAATTTGTACTCACCACCAATTTTTCTAAGAATGTAGAAGAAAAACAATGGCAAAATTGGATTATTGTCTTACAATATGTGTAGATTGAAGAGTAAAATTTTTTTCACCATCAAAGTTGAATCTGTGACAATCTACCGCAAAAGACGATGCAACATATATAGAAAGATATCTAAACACTCCAATGACCTTCGACGAGCAGTTAAAACAAGCCTGGTATTAACCAATAATAGTGAATAAATTGCCGTTAGTTCATTAGTAAGGTGCGGTGGTGAGGGCTTATTACGTAGATAAGCGGCCTACATGTATATGTCGAACTCTGTGAATATATAAAGACATGTGGCGAGAATTACATCGTTGACTATAGTAACAGTAAAGCAAGAAGAGATAGCATGGTTGGAATAACTGTGACGTTAGTTTTACTGACAATATGGTCAGCCCAAGGTAAGCTGTTGTCGGTAATGGAAGGCTTGCATAATAATACCACAACATTAACCGAAAGTACTGGGCCAAAATCGGCAAAAATGAAGTTGCAATCGTAGAATCTGATTGGACAGATGGTATTGTGCAGATTTCCCATTGGTTAATGAATTCAGACTCATCACTCTGTGGATCTGAGGTGGATGGCTGAGTCTGAGGGGGTGGCTTAATTACAAGTTTTATCCTTGATCCTTCCTAATATCAATATCAGATCAGCTCGATCGTGAACATAGATTCAGATTATCGATCACTGTCTACTGTCAGGTGTGAGATACCCATGTACAGTCACTACACAACAACTTATATTCACCATACATTTAATATGCTTGTAAATGTTTGAGAGTAACATCCAAATGTGTTTTAAATGTATGGTGTATGTATGAAAAATGCTTTTGACCACAAGCCATACATTTACAATATATTTGGGTGGGATTCACAAACATTTCCAAATAAACTAAATGTCCGGTGAATATACTTTTCCTGTAGTGAATAGGACCCCTGTAGGATGTGCTTGACCCAAAAACCACATCTATCGCGTCTTGTCGGCTCAAATGCTAACTGAGGGACGCTACGGGTCTCGCGAGAGCTCACCATCTTCACTGTTACGTGACTCGAGCTTTGAAGATGTCCACTTGGGGGTCATAATTGTGTAATGTGAGGAAAAAACCTAGAAAACAATTATAGGTTCGTATGTATTTTTTAGCTATAGGCAGTGTTCAGTGGAATGACCCATGCTCAGGTTTGATAACTCCGAAAAGATAGGGAATAGCCCTGGTTTTGATGCATATTTGTGAAAAAGTCATATAAACAGTACTTAGAAGACTTGTACAGGAAGTCCGTATCTCTCAACTTAGGAAAATGAGATATCCTACTGGGAAAAGCAGGCAAAATCATGGAAAATGGCCGCCAAAACCCTAAACAGCTAGCGGATTACCTTAACGTTTGAAAGGGCTTCATTTCCAGTATCTGGGAACTCCGTTCAAATGCAGGAGAAATACCAGTAAAACTTATCGAAATTATTAGATTAAAACCCATCCGAGTTGCCCCTTTTGACCCTCTAGGATCTGCCTTGGATACCATTCTGGCTAGATTTCAATGGTGGCTGATAAGCTTGCACATGATACTGTATGTAAATGTATATTTCATGTTTCCGTCTCTAGTGGAAGCCAGCTACCCTGTTTAAATGCTTTCTCGAGTTGAAACACTATCGATTTACTGATCAGCGATACTGATTTGATATTTTTGGAACATCATGATGTCTTGCCGACATCAATGAAAACTGTTGATCGCTTCTCTCTTCCAGGAAACTAGCCTATTTTTATGTATACTATTATTTATTCTTTTAACTTGGTGATAATGCTATTATATAGATAGATTTATTTGCACACTTATGCCACGAGGGCTAAAGGCAATACAAACACAAACATACATGGCTATACATGTACAATGCTAAATTATAGGCCTTAAGGGCACGCTAATCTATATACAGACAGAGAATAAACAAGACAAAATACAATTAAAATAATAACACACACTAATAGCGGACAGTTACATGTACCCTCTCAGTCAGATGTGGGGAGATTTTCCCAAGCAAACTTGCCCAATGCATTTACAATTCAGACGACATCAGTCTGACAAATGTATCGTCACTACAAGGGCCGCCCACCAGTACAGATTGCGAGTGGAATCGTACCACGTCGAAGAGACATTTTCGACTTGCCGAATATTTCGCACAGGACAACAGAAAATGTATCTCAGTCTCAACCACGTTACATGTGGAGCACAGACGCTTCTCCGGTGAGGTATCTGAATACCGACCACTTTCAATTTTCAATTTATGAGCACTTATTCTTAATTTTATAAGTGCTGACCGAAATTTTCGATTAGGAATAGCCAACACCGTTGTTTCATTCTCCAACCTGGTTTTGAACATACGGTATGTGCTCAACTTCGACGAATTCAAGACGATTTGCGACCAGATCTCGTGAAATCTGTGATAAAGTTTCCCATTAATGAATTTAATTGTGGACTTCTTATATGAATTATGTCTTTGGCTTATGGACGCGAAAATTCTTTGATAGACGACGGCTGAATATTGAATGACGGACTAGACGCTTGTATTTTAACTCACCCTCTGATATGGAAAGAATGAATGTTCCAGGAAGCAATGTCACTTTTCCTGTGTTTCTTTTTATGAAAATGTGGCTTACCTTATTTGCAAATCAGAAATAAATGTCTTAGCTAGGTTAAACGACAGAACCTGAAAATTTACTCATGACGGACAATCTTTTCTTTTACACCGGCCTCATAGAGTTTATTGAGAGTTGGTCTAACCTTTCGACCAAAAATAAATATCTTTGTCCTTGAAAGGCGTTTGAAAGAGGTATTTGTCTTCCAACCAATCATAACGACATACCAAAACTATACTGGACTCCCAAAATGCATAAATCACCATACAAAGCTAGATTCATAGCTGGTTCTAGAAGCTGCACCACCAAGCTTCTTTCAACCCTATTGACGAGGGCCCTTCAGGAGGTAAAAGCATTTTGGGAAAGGTATTGCGCCACTATTTCTAAGAACTCTGGCGTTGAATGTATGTGGATATTGAAAAACTCAAAATGTCTTACGGAAGACTTGATGCTAAAGGTCACATACCGTACAGACATGTATCCACATGGGATTTCTCGACTCTCTATACTACAATCCCTCATCAGGACCTTATTGACCGTCTAAGTTCATTAATAGTATCTGTGTTCAAGAAAACTGATCGTAGATATATTAATGTCGGAAGCCATAAAGCATTCTTTAGCTCTACTACATACAAGAGATATCATTCATGGGATGTTTCTTTGTTTATAGAGTTGCTTGAATTTCTCATTTTAAAAATATTTATGTGAAATTTGGCAACACAATATATCAGCAGCATATAGGTATTCCAATGGGTACTAATTGTGCACCCCTGTTGGCTGACCTGTATCGTTCTCTTATGAATATGACTATATGCAGGCGCTTTCAAAAACCGATCCATTCAAAGCCCGTTCCTTCTCATTCACCAAACGCTATATAGACGATCTTCTCGCTGTGGATAATCGCTATATAAATGACGCAGTGAAGGATATATATCCACCTTCACTGGATTTGAAGGAAACTACAGACAGCCCTACAGGCACATCATATTTAGATCTATATCTCTATAAAAATGAAGCGGGCATTGTCTCTCGTCGACTTTATGACAAAGAGATGATTACAATTTCGACATCGTAAACTATCCCTTTCTGGACAGTAATATTCCAGTGAGACCTGCATATGGCGTATGCATATCTCGCTTAGTAGCATTTGCTAGATCCTGTGTTAAATGTGACGATTTTAATCAACGTCACAAAACATTGTTACAGAAACTTATAAAACAGGGCTATTCCACCAAACGCCTCCGCTCAAAGTTTCTCAAATTTGGCGATACATATCGCATGCTGATAGCAAAATACGAACGTAGCGTGCAAGATCTATGGCGCTACGTTTCGTAACTTGTGTCTAATTCCGCTTAACCCGGGGCTAGGGGCCGTATGAACCCATGTACTTCAAGATCCTCATGGTACTCATATGAACAGTCACAATCAAAGCGTGGCTGAGATACATCATTCTTTAGATGACGACTTTACAACGAATTATGGATTAAGAATACTGATCAGCGATACGGATTTGATATTTTTTGAACATCATGATGTCTTGCCGGCATCAATGAAAACTGTTGACCGCTTCTCTCTTGCAGGAAACAAGCCTATGTTTATGTATACTATGATTGTCTTTTGAATTTGGTGCTAATACTGTTATATGGAATATGGAATAGGTCTTTGGATTATGGACGCGGATATTCTCTAATAGACGAAGGCTGAATTATGGATGACGGACTAGACGCTTGTAATTGTTTGAGTTCTGTTTCATTTAAGCACCCCCAATAACTCCACAGCTAGGTACACCACCTTTCGATGAAAACTGCGGCCTTTCCGGCCAGATACATATCAGTTTCCCGGCCCACAAGGACTTCCCCTTTTGTCTCTCGAAAATCCCTCCTTTTCTGTGATCCCTCTCTAATACTACCCTAATCATATTTCCTTGAAAGCCGTCCGACTTACAATTGTTACAGTATGTACATGTACATCGTGTCTCCTCCCTGGGCGGAAAGCAGGGGCGGGAGGCAGGCGCGGGAAGCAGGGGCGGGAGGCAGGCGCGGGAAGCAGGGGGCGGGAGGGGGCCTTGGTGGCCGAGTGGTCTAAGGCGTTTCACTGGTGATCGCTAGCCTCACCACTGAACCGGCACGAGTTCGAGCCCAGCTGATACATGTGTGAAAGTTTGTCAGTAACTTGCCGACGAGTGGTGGTTCTCTCCGAGTACTCCGGCTTCCTCCACCATCCAAACTAACTGTCACCATATGAGTGAAACAACCTTGAGTGTGACATTAAACCAATCCCCCCTTCTCCCTAGGGGCGTATATAGAATGTATTTCAACCAGATGTGCCGATAACGATGATAAATATGAGTCAAGTATGTCAGTAGCGTAGCCTTTCTGTCAGAATCTAGATCCTTGAGCAAATAATCAAATGCCAGTAAAATGTTTTCTCACATTACTTGGCGAAGACCTACTTCAGATGCTTAGTAAATACATTTGAGCATCATTCGACAGTCACATGATATAGAGAGAGATTGGAATAAGTGACCCACGGTTCCTAGCACTGGCTTGAGCGGTATTAGATGCAACTACTCAGGAGCGATGATGTAAAATAGCATCTATCGAGTCATCTGAGGGGAATTGATGACATATGTGACCGAATAGATAGAAAAAGCGACCTAGATGGAAAAATATCAGTAGAATGCAAGTTATTGAGAACGTAGTCTGTGATGCCCGACGCATACCAAGCGTTTCATTTTCCATCATGTGCGTGATGTTTACCAGTTACAAAACTAAAATCACAGCCATTTATACACAGAGAAAAGCACGGGAACGAAGACACATTTGATAGTAATGTACTTATGCCACTCAAAGAAAACAATAATGGCTCTTGCTGGATATGACGTTTCATGATAAGGCGCATATGGACCTGTATCATGGCTTTCTTGCACCCTTCATTAAACTATTCTTCATGAAATTACTTTATGGAAGAGTTGAACCGATCGGAGCTAGAATCAATTCAGTAAGTGCTCTTTCTATCCTGAGCAAACAGCAGACATCTGAATTTTCATCACGCTGCAATAATGTTTGGGAAGACGATTTCAATTGTCGAAGACAGGATCTATGACGGACGTTCCAACACGACTTCGGGTGGAAATGCGAACTGTCATAATGCCGTCGCATTGTGTGCGGTGGAAATGGTAGCATACCAGCATATCCAGCATTCAAGCAATCAGTAGATTTCGAGATTGAGAGACTTGAACAATAATAACTGTCCAATCAGATTCTGAGATTGGCACTGCCTTTCCAATCAGATTCCGAGATTGCCACTTCCTATCCAACCAGATTCTGTGAGTGTCACTTCCTATCCAATCAGATTCTGTGAATGTCACTTCCTATCCAATCACATTCCGAGATTGCCACTTCCTATCCAATCAGATTCTGAGATTGTCACTTCCTATCCAATCAGATTCTGTGATTATCACATCCAATCCAATGTGATTCTGTGATCGCCACTTCCTATCCAATCAGATTCTGTGATTGTCACTTCCTATCCAATCAGATTCTGTTATTGTCACTTCCTATCCAATCAGATTCTGAGATTGTCACTTCCTATCCAATCAGATTCTGAGATTGCCACTTCCTATCCAATCAGATTCTGTGATTTTCACTTCCTATCCAATCAGATTCTGTTATTATCACTTCCTATCCAATCAGATTCTGTGATTGTCACTTCCTATCCAATCAGATTCTGTTATTGTCACTTCCTATCCAATCAGATTCTGTGATTGTCACTTCCTATCCAATCAGATTCTGTGATTGTCACTTCCTATTCAATCAGATTCTGTGATTGTCACTTCCTATTCAATCAGATTCTGTGATTGTCACTTCCTATACAATCAGATTCTGAGATTGTCAAATCCTATCCAATCAGATTCTGTGATTGTCACATCCTACCCAATCAGATTCTGTGATTGTCACTTCCTATCCAATCAGATTCTGTGATTGTCACTTCCTATCCAATCAGATTCTGAAAATGTCACTTCCTATCCAGTCAGATTCTGAGATCGTCACTTCCTATCCAATCTGATTCTGTGATTGTCACTTCCTATCCAATCAGATTCTGTGATTATCACTTCCTATACAATCAGATTCTGAGATTGTCACTTCCTATCCAATCAGATTCTGTGATTGTCACTTCCTATCCAATCAGATTCTGTGAT
>JAVTVY010047738.1:0-23861 GCA_036873755.1 Hanleya hanleyi | reverse complement strand
TAATCACTGCAAGACGAAGACACATTAAAAAGAAAATGAACCTGGCAGACTGCATAAGATGAAATGAGGTGACTTAGTGTTATCTGAACATTTAAAATAATTATTCGCGGTGCAGTGATGAAACTCACCACTCCAAAAATTGACTATTTTTGAATTATTTGTCGAGCTAATTCTATCATTGGTCGTTTAGAAGATTCTGGGACTAATATCATACGTGTTTATACTACATGTATAATATGTGATTCTTAGTAACATATTCACTTTACTTTCGGCAGCACGAACTCCGTGACAAAAAAGGGACTGTTCAAATTTATTGTTTCACGGGTATATTGAAAATGCTCGGTTTTCGTTTTATTAGGATGGATTAATTCATGACGGGGAAAAATGGCTGTTTTCGAATTAATTTGGAAGGTGAATAATTAAGGAAATTACTGTATACATTTCTACAAAAAAGATCTAATTTTAGGGTTATTTTCCCATATCATTAAATGTGTTAATACAAGATCACTGTCCCTATGTTGATGGGCATCCATAGAATAAAGAGATATGGTGACCTTCAATCTTTGTTTAATTTTTCAAATTTTCCTACGAAGTAGGCTCTCATTTGCAAATTGTCCGGTAATGAGTCAGTGAGTGAGTGAGTCCATCCAAATCCTTCCGTCGGCAAAATAAGGAGAACTGTTGACATTAGAACCTTGATTTTTGGCATTAGGGGACGGTTACCAGTATTTTCTGAGCTGACCTACTTTTGATGAAAATCTAACCTACTTAGGTGACCTATAACATTATGCTTGGACCCCCAAGTCATCTTCCTCACCCCACTTCACACTACTCATGTGTACAGAGTAATCCCTCTAATAATTCAATCCACCATCAAAATTCGAACACCCCCAATTTTGGGAACAAACTTAAATAGACTGTTCTGTTAAATTTGATCACATTTGAGCACTTGGACCCCCAGTTGAAATCCTGCCTATATTAAGATGGGCACGGCCCAAGTCAGAATCACCAGTGATTTTCATCAAAAATCACCAGAAATTTTCATCAAAAGTAGGTCAGCTCAGAACTTGCTGGTAACAGTCCCCCAATGCACCTTCGTGCCAAAAATCAAAATACGAGAAGACATTAGCAAAAGAAAACATCAGTTTTACATGTATGTACCTCTGTCCTGATCGTCCTGCTGCCCTGGTTTGGACAAGTATTCAGATAATGGTGAAATAAAAAGCTTGGGTCCTCCACATCGAGAGCCTCATCTGCCTCTAGGCTCACTTCCAGTCCCTTCACTCCACCAAACACAACCAAAAGGTGACTGAAATGTAGTATGGTGTTGGGGTTTACCAAATGGTCCAAAAAATCTGTCTTTTTTGTATCTAAATGAGTATTGTATATAACATTTTTGAGCATTTTTATGAGACAAATTCAGACTGAACATTTCTGGCAAAACTATGTTTTCTTATTTTATTTTTTAGCTACATTATCTCGCCAATTAATACATCTTTCAGAAAATATCCAACAATATATTACCAGGGCTTTGAACTTTGTGACCAGTACAAGTTTAGCAAAATTTAAAAAAAAAAATTCCACAAAAACACTCTGGTTGCTAAGATGATCATTTCAATGTCATTTCATAACCTACATGTACCTTTAATAAAAGAAAAAAACAACAAGGTTTGCTTGTTAATAAATGTATGAAATTTGTAATTTTCTGGGGTCTTTCGTTCGAAATTCACCCAAGTCGGAATTCACCCCTATTTACAGTATTTACTTAATTATTAATATTTTACCAACATTTCATTTATTTCCCCATTATTCGTTATTATAAGCTTGTATGCTTTTCTTATAATGCCCTGCATGTATCACTGGGCATATACTCTCCAATTACTGCCACAGACATTGACGAACTGTTGACAAATAACTCTGGCAATATAAAAGTCCCATGACTTTCCTGTATGAGTCTCTAATATGGAGCAGCATTATATGAATTACTCCTGATAGCCAGTGCATACTGGATTCACATCATGGGAGCCACTGATGGCAGACACTCGGCAGCTGATACAGCAGCTTCTAAGATGTAGTTCCTGGTGGAAGGCTCCAGTATCGATAGAACATGGATTCTGGTGGTGGATTCAACAGACAGATAACAGATAACACCCGGAAGTTCAGCACAAATGAAACCTAAATATTAGTCAAACAAGACTTCTGACCTGTACACTACCATTCCCTGCTACACCAAATCAATTATAAAAGTGAGAGTGGACCAGTGCATAGGAAAAGTGACTTTTTGCAGTGAAAATGGCATACAGTATAATGAGTTGTCTCCCTTGATTGTGATTCTGTGAACATGGTTGTCTCCCATTTACTGCACTTCTACTCAGGCCTACTCATATCACTATATGAAGTTGAGACCAACCTGAATTTTGCCATGTTGAAAGTGTCCACATTTTGCCCCCTCTCTGATGTTCCGACAGTCATGTCATACCCTCCGCTGTAGGGACAATCCGTGAATACAGCACCCAGACTACGTGCCAGTCTCACTGAATAGCCCCAGTATATACCAGCAGCTGTGCGAGGAGCAGACGGCGAAACCACTATACCCTTTGAGTTCTTCTTCCCTGGATAGAGATGAGAGATGGATTACAGATATGTTAATAAATAGTTATAATCGATAAACATGATTAAATACTGTGACTATTTGGTTAAAGAGGATTAACCTTTCTATAATCCAATTAATAAAGTAGATTCTACAAGTCGATATATTCTTCTGAACATGGCAGATCAGTCAACAGTAGTAGTGATGTTGCTCGAGAGTAGATAGTATACATCATGTTAATGGTGAAAGGGCTCAATGACTAATAGAAAAGAAAATGCCTTCAATTTTCTTTTTGTAGTTAAGGTACACATTGGGAACTATTCAAAGTCATGAACAAATATATATATATAATCTACAAGACACACTACACGCAACAGACAAATTGTGCTGAACCAAAAAAAAACAAATACTTTCTTGTTATCCAAGATGGTTACTTTGTAACATATACTGTGAGAAAACCCTGCAAGGAATGGTTTTTTCTGTCGATTGGTTGTTTAGTCCTTGTTTTGTGAAGTTATAACAGAGACAATTCTAAGCCATTTGCAGATCTGATCAATAATTTCCTGGTAATTTACGGCGAGTTTAATCAAGTTAAAAATGTACTCAGCTTGCAAATTGGAAAAGTTTTGAGCACTCTCCACTGTTTTCAGCATCGTAGCATGATAAAACATCATAGTTTTCATATATTTCACAACAAGTGAGACTATCAGAGAAATTTGAATATTCCCTCCACTTCAATGTCTCGCTATAGCATGCACAACCACATCTGGAATAACGATGACATCAGTTATACGACAGTCCACATAATGACATCGTACAACAAGCAGAGATGATGCCACTTGCAACTGGAACATTGCAATGGTGACAACCAAGCCACATAGTGAGCTCCGCCGTGGCCGTCGAAAAAGTTAACAGCATGCGCCATTTCATTTATTTTTGATGATCATTTTCTCCTGTTTTTTTCTCATGAATGCTAGACACAAGTTGAGATTGATGTGGTCAAATACAATTCACTCAGTACCTGTTGTATCATGTCACACTCACAGACTTTCAGAGAAACCTGAGGACAGTCTAGATTTTGACGCTGATCACATCTTTATTGTACCTGCTTTTTGGTTCAATTTTACTGTGACCCGTAACCCTGGCTGTAACTGTTTGTCGATTTGAACTTCCTGAAAAAGAATATATATATTTTTTTAATTATACAATTATATTTCTGAAGAAATGAGAAAATAGACTTGACACAAGGGAGACATGCATACATGTATGTGACATCACAATCAGGGGGAACAACTCCCAGGCCCATGTAACTGCAGAAAATATACATTATGCTGGCAGCAATACCTGTAGAACTACATAAAGTACAAACTGAAAAACACAATGGTTAACAAGTTTATTAATATAGGGAATATGGCGGAAACAGACTGGGTGTGTCAGCTTTCAAGTGCACCAAATCAAAAAAAAAAAAATTATCTTGCCACCATTTTCCTTGGTTCATGTGGGCATGAGAAACGTTTGGTTACATAAAATAATTTGACCATAATTTTTGGTAGTTCTTGGACAGGAAATTTTCATATTATCACACTGGGGAGTCAAACTGGATTACATGTTCTGTAAATCAGTTTTAGAAAAGGCACTATAGGTTAGAAATAATAACAAGAGCCTTATGGGTTTCAGTACACGTCCACACTGACCTAAAACTGTCGAAACCAAAAATTTACATAGACACAAATTAGCTATGATCCTTCATAAAATATGGTAAAAATCGAATTTGACAAATAAAATATAGGTTATGGTCAGTTTATCTTCAATAAAATTATCCACCACCAGTTATATATGGTCTGAAAACCTTTAGTTACAATCCTATGGAAGATGTCACCTCATGTAGATGATACATAATTAAATTGTGTCTTGAAAATATAATGTCAGGGTCAGTCATATTATATGCTTCAAGTCCAGCAACAGTAGTATGAATTTTAATCATATCACATTATTATAATTTAACCTTGATAAAATAGATCCTGCAAAAGTTATCACCAGTACTATAATTTGACCTAGATATTAAAAATATTCCACCGTCAGCCATTTTAACTAGTTTGCATGTGTCATATGATTTTAGAAAGCTTTGCTATAATCCTTCAAGACAAATTGTGTTAAATATTGTGCAAAACTTGGTTGAGTGTTAAAAATTTATAGGCTGGGCTTATGTGCAATCTGACTACGTATGATCTGCCACTCTACTGAACCGTAGGCACGAGTCATGACGTTATCCCATGGCTGTTCGTGATATTCTTATAGCATAAACATGATAAACTTATTACAATTTTTTATAATTTACTGATTTTTTGACCACAGAGACCTTGACCTTTGACCTTGCGACCTCAAAATGAATAAGGTTCCTATTTGACCCATGGGCATGATGGGTAAGGTATACTCAAACCAATCCATGATCAGAAACTGAAACTATTGCATGGAGAAGCAAAGTTCACAGACATGACAGACAGATGGATGGACAGAAATCACTATCACATCATACTATCACACCCCTCATTTTATGATGGCCATTTTAAGAACTATTATTGGAAGCTGTCAGTATAAACCATGTCTCTAGCAGGGTGTTAGCCAGAAATCATACATAGAACTGCCTGTCCAAATATCACTTTGAGTCAGATTTGGATTAATTTTTTCCTATTCTTGCCTTAAACTACACATTTTTTAGGAAGGATAGGTTTCTAGCTAACACAATGGTCTCCATGTTTGCTGGTCTCTACATCTGCTGGTTTATCCATTGACCAGCAATGACATGTGTTTTTTTTCATCATAGTTGAGAGGTTTGCTGTATAGAGGCAATACATTACGAATTTTAGTTCGAGTAAGATTATCCCTCTAAGAATTTGATCATGGAGTGAAATTTCCCACCATAAAACCTGGGATGATCACAATTTCTAGATCATTTTGATCACAGGGAAAGAAATTCCCCACCATAGATCTGGGGGTGATCAAATTTTGATCACAGGAAGTTGACATGGTTCAAAATAATGCATATAAATGTAATCCATTATTTCTTCTTTATTTCAATGATTTTAGAGGGTGATTAATTTATTGGAATCACAGATCGAATGTCTCCAAAATTGGGGGTGACTGAATTTTGATAGGGGGTTTGAATAATTAGAGGGATTTCTATACACCGTAATTGTATCTATATGTACACCATGGCTGAGGTAGAATTGATGGCTTTACCTTGAGAGTGCCTACATTAACAAAGGAGCCTTTTCCTGGTTTGGTAGGTTTCTGGAGGACAACCCCTTCTCTGTACACTGACGGGTCATCTGTCCTCATGTGATGGGGGCTGTCTAAGGGGTTCAATACACCTACAAAAACCAATCAAATTTTCATGAAAAACATTAAATGATACATCTACACAACCAAGGTACTCAAGGTACAGTACCGGACAGAAATAACCTAAACATGAAAGTGATTCCCTCACAAACAAATTGCTCTTACAGTACACCCAAGAATTAAACTTACCAAATTCTTGAAGGATAGCTGATAGATGCAGCGAATTGTTCGCAAATGCTTCGCCAGTACCTTTCGCCATACTTTATGTTGGCTGAGAAAAAGTAAGAATTGAACCTTTCGCGAAAGCTATATGCAAATGGTGTTTGAGGGAAAACATGTCGTAAATTGTTTATATTCTTGTCTGTCAACTATTTCTTTTTCATTTGCTGGCGCGTTTTGTTTTTAATGGCATTAATCAGGTCCATATACTAAATTTTGTGAATGTATTGCAAATATAAAATCAAAATGACGTAACGGTTTTCCTCGCCAGTCCATGATGCAAGCCGTGATTCACGCAAAATCGAGATTGTATGTACTGGTGCCTGGATTGTATTACGGTAGTCATCTAGTCACATAATCAGCCCCTTATTTGAAGCAACACATATAATCCGTTGAATCTTTCACATCCAAATGAACGTGCATGAAGCCCAATCTAAAACATGGTGTCAACCAGCCATCCATGAGAGGCGTGTCCAGTTGCTACGACGAGAGGAAACAACACTGAGCAGACATTTCTATCTCAAAATGGCGATATCGCTGACAAAAAAAAAAGAGTTATGGCTTTCAGTGATGGAAGCCAACTATACTTGTGTCTCCAGGCCCTTTCTGATCTGGCTGGGTGAAATCAAGAATAGTGGTCCTAAAACATACGCAATTGTAACCCGCAATCGCCAAGGAATGCAACAAATATCTAACAAATGCGGATTGCTTTACATCAGTTACGATCGTGACCTATTTTTCACGAAAGGCATTTACCTTTCACGAAAGCCATGAAATGAATATGAAATTATCAACCTTTCGCACATGCTTTCGCGAACCTTTCGCCAACCTTTCGCGAAAGGTGCAATCAACATTCAACACTCAACATTTCATGAGCAGTGACCATTTTAATTGTTGGGCGTACTGTACATAACTGCGTAACTATGAAGTTTCTTTGAGGAGAAATGCTGTTTGGGAAAACCCTTCTCGTGCATTTTCTAATACAACCAAAGAGCATGAGATGCACTCTGACACATTTGGTAAATATCACAACTTGTGCCTTTTATATTTATGGTAATTCCCCTATAATTCAATCACAGGAAGTTCACTTTTCAACTCTGTTATTCAAACACAGAGAAAAAGTAACATTTCCATTCTTTATTCAAATTGAAGAAAAGTCATATGATGACAATATATGACACTTTGCAGCTGGTGCCAATAAGAATATTGCCAGATATAAGCCATTTTTGCTGCATTTCCGATGATAGAATTATTAGGGGAATTGCGTAGTTGTTGCGAGAGCTATAAAAAAATGTGCACATTTTTGTACAGTAAAGGACATCAGCTGGCATGCTCGATATGGATCACCAGCATACATGCCATTCCTACACAGGAACTCCTGCCCCAATTCTCAGAGGTTCCTCCCCAGATTCTAAGACTACTGTAAATACCTGGATATACTGCCTGTCTCATAAAATGTAACTATCTCATCCACTGTAAATACCTGCATGTACTGCCTGTCTCATCAAATATAACTATCTCATCCACTGTAAATATCTGGATATACTGCCTGTCTCATCAAATATAACTATCTCATTCATTGTAAATACCTGGATATACTGCCTGTCTCATCAAATATAACTATCTCATCCATTGTAAATACCTGAATATACTGCCTGTCTCATCAAATATAACTATCTCATCCACTGTAAATATCTGGATATACTGCCTGTTTCATCAAATATAACTATCTCGTTCATTGTAAATACCTGGATATACTGCCTGTCTCATCAATATAACTATCTCATCCATTGTAAATACCTGGATATACTGCCTGTCTCATCAAATATAACTATCTCATCCACTGTAAATACCTGGATATACTGCCTGTCTCATCAAATATAAATATCTCATTCATTGTAAATACCTGGATATACTGCCTGTCTCATCAAATATAATGATCTCATTCATTGTAAATACCTGGATATACTGCCTGTCTCATCAAATATAACTATCTCATCCACTGTAAATACCTGGATATACTGCCTGTCTCATCAAATATAACTATCTCATTCATTGTAAATACCTGGATATACTGCCTGTCTCGTCAAATATAACAATCTCATTCACTGTACATACCTGGATATACTGCCTGTCTCGTCAAATATAACTATCTCATCCACTGTAAATACCTGGATATACTGCCTGTCTCATCAAATATAACAATCTCATCCACTGTAAATACCTGGATATACAGCCTGTCTCATCAAATATAACAATCTCATCCACTGTAAATACCTGGATATACTGCCTGTCAAATCAAATATGACAATATCATCCACTGTAAATACCTGGATATACTGCCTGTCAAATCAAATATGACAATATCATCCACTGTAAATACCTAGATATACTGCCTGTCTCATCAAATATGACAATATCATCCATTGTAAATACCTGGATATACTGCCTGTCTCATCAAATATAACAATCTCATCCATTGTAAATACCTGGATATACTGCCTGTCTCATCAAATATAACAATCTCATTCAGTGTAAATACCTGGATATACTGCCTGTCTCATCAAATATAACTATCTCATCCACTGTAAATACCTGGATATACTGCCTGTCTCATCAAATATGACAATATCATCCATCAAAGCCATCGATATAATGCCGCCCCCATCAACAAATAATCTCATCCACTGTAAATACCTGGATATACTGCCTGTCTCCTCAAATATAACTCTCATCCACTGTAAATACCTGGATATACTGCCTGTCTCATCAAATATAACTATCTCATTCAGTGTAAATACCTGGATATACTGCCTGTCTCATCAAATATAACAATCTGATCCACTGTAAATACCTGGATATACTGCCTGTCTCATCAAATATAACAATCTCATCCACTGTAAATACCTGGATATACTGCCTGTCTCATCAAATATAACAATCTCATTCACTGTAAATACCTGGATATACTGCCTGTCTCATCAAATATAACAATCTCATCCACATTGAATATGACGGCAGCTCTCGCAATCTGTAAGCAAAAATCCAGTCTGTAGTGAAGGATACAATTCCAACTGATATATTTATAATAATATCAAGAATAAGCTGACCACCTTAACAACTACTAGCTGCCATCAACAGTGTCTAAATTAGTCATGCAATTTATCTTCGTTTTTCCCATGTTTGTTACCATACAATGTTTGTCAGTGATCTTTACACGGAAGATATCATAAACTTATAGTACAGATGTGTACTGGACATTAAAGTATATCAGTTGACACCAATATTAGATGCCTTCAAAGTTAACTAAAAGCAAGAGGGCAGAAAATAGATGTCTGTCGATTTCTGTTTGTGTGCTTCTGGTCTAATTTTGGAAGATGAATGAAGACAGTTATCTGATTGGCTTGCACTCTAGCAGGTTAGGGCGATCCCGCTGTCTAAAACGGAAGTAAAAAAGGTCGTTTTTGCTCAATAACTTGTGATTCCTTCTTAAACAATGCTTCAAAACTTCAGGCGCATTTTAATAATTTATCTATTGTTCCATGTACTAAAATTAATTTGCCATTTGAAGAATCAGTCAATGTTGTTTAAGCAGCGCCACAGTTTGGTCTATTATTATGCAAATTAGATAGATGACAATTCATTTGTGTACTACCATTTGATGCGGATATATATGTCTATGTGCGCCCTAAGAAGATTTTGCTGAATTAATCATGTGAACTGATCTATTGAGCAAAAGCGACCTTCTTCACCTCCATTTTATAGATCAGGATTTCCCTAACCTGTTTAGGACAGAACTGGGAGGAGAAACCGATAAAAGATCAACCGGAACCACATTTCGACTCAAATACATGTATCGAGATTCTGTCCCAACCAATGCTATCCCTACAATATGAATTAAGCAGAACTTCATTGTGCATTTTTTGGGCAGTAAATCAACCCAGCAGAGTGGAAAGTCAGAAATCTCAGCTTGGGGTATCAGTGATTTTACCTGTCCTGCTAAGTATGTTCTCAGCTCTGGCGACTGAGCCTTGTCCATGATGTTACCTGTCCTGCTAAGTATGTTCTAAGCTCTGGCGTCTGAGCATTGTCCATGATGTTACCTGTCCTGCTAAGTATGTTCTAAGCTCTGGCGTCTGAGCATTGTCCATGATGTTACCTGTCCTGCTAAGTATGTTCTAAGCTCTGGCGTCTGAGCATTGTCCATGATGTTACCTGTCCTGCTAAGTATGTTCTAAGCTCTGGTGACTGAGCATTGTCCATGATGTTACCTGTCCTACTAAGTATGTTCTAAGCTCTGGCGTCTGAGCATTGTCCATCATGGTACCTGTCCTGCTAAGTATGTTCTAAGCTCTGGCGTCTGAGCATTGTCCATGATGTTACCTGTCCTGCTAAGTATGTTCTAAACTCTGGTGACTGAGCATTGTCCATGATGTTACCTGTTCTGCTAAGTATGTTCTTAGCTCTGGTGACTGAGCATTGTCCATGATGTTACCTGTCCTGCTAAGTATGTTCTAAGCTCTGGCGACTGAGCATTGTCCATGATGTTACCTGTCCTGCTAAGTATGTTCTAAGCTCTGGCGTCTGAGCATTGTCCATGATGTTACCTGTCCTGCTAAGTATGTTCTAATCTCTGGCGACTGAGCATTGTCCATGATGTTACCTGTCCTGCTAAGTACTGTATGTTCTAAGCTCTGGCGTCTGAGCATTGTCCATGATGTTACCTGTCCTGCTAAGTATGTTCTAAGCTCTGGCGTCTGAGCATTGTCCATGATGTTACCTGTCCTGCTAAGTATGTTCTAATCTCTGGCGTCTGAGCATTGTCCATGATGTTACCTGTCCTGCTAAGTATGTTCTAAGCTCTGGCGTCTGAGCATTGTCCAGGATGGAACCAGGTAAAGCTATGGACACTGTGTAATCTCTCCCTGAAATCAAACATAGATGGATTATAACTAACAACCTGGTGTACCAAATACATGTAGTATTGAAAGTTTAAAACAAGAGCCCAAGGGGCTTCAATATACGCCCGTATATCTGGAATTACATTGGTCCAAATTTCAAGGTTGTTTAATCGCCTTGATTCCAATTGGTAGCTAGCAATCCAGAGAAAGGTCTACAATTTTGTGGTTCTGAGAATGTAACATATCACATCTAAAATTGAATGATAAACTAAAATGAGCTTAACTCTTGGAAACTAGGTGACCTTGAAGAAAGAACCGAGAGCTCACATATCCCACAATGAAATCGACAATAGTCAAACACAAGAAAGTAGTAGTTTTCCTGCAAATGGATTTCTTTCAGACGAGAGAATTTTTCATGAAGGAAGAAGAAAGTAATGAAGTAAACCTTTGTTCTTGAGTTGATATATGAAGTTCATAAATGACCCCTCTCCACGTTAAATTAGTAAATGTATGGTTTTTATTTCACAACAGTTTAACTGCGGTTTCAAACACTCCACAGGACAAATGCCATATACATGTAGGGGAGAACATATAATCAGCTAAACTTGATTCAGTTTTGGGGGACTGTGATCTTGACATTTGACAAATTGATGTATGGCTCCTCTTCGCCATGCGAGTAAGGTATTTGATACCATTCCATACATTGAAACTAGAGATATCGCATGGACAACACATGTTAATGGATGAATGGACAGAACGCAACATCACATTACATGACCTCGTCTTCGACAGGCATATGAAAATGTGACTTAATGATTTCCTGATTTTGGGGTCACAGTGACCTTGACCTAACCTTTGGTATACGACACATCGGCTACCGTCAATGTATCACAAAAAAATCATTATCTACTGACACAATTCTTGATCCTGGAGTCACAGTGACCTTGACTATTGACCTTGACCTAAATTTTGGTACATGACAAACCATCTCCCCGTAATTTCTCAATGTACACAAAAATCATGATTTTTAACAATTTCATGATTTTGGTGACAGTGACCTTGACCTTTGACCTTGACCTACATTTTTGGTATGTGACACATCGTGTCCCCCTACTGTATCTACTGACAAAAAATATGTTATTTTTAATAATTTCCTGATTTTGGGGTCACCGTGACCTTTGACCTTGACCTAATTTTTGGTATGCGACACTTCACTTGCCCCTATCGAATCCACTCACCAAAAACTAGTAATTATTTATGAATTCCTGATTTTTAGGTCACACTGACCTTTGACCTTGATTCTGGTGTCACTATTGACCTGGATCTTAATTTTGGTACATGACAAAACGGCTACCCATAATTTCTCAATGGACTGAAAAAAATCATGATTTTTAACAATTTCATGATTTTGGAGTCACAGTAACCTTGACCTTTGACCTTGACCTACATTTTGATATGTGACACATTGTGTCCCCCTAATGTATCTACTGACACAAAGAAATGCTATTTTTAATAATTTCCTGATTTTGGGGTCAAATGACCTTTGACCTTCGACCTTGACCTATATTTTGGTATGCGACACTTCATTTCCCCCTATTGAATCCACTCACAAAAAATTAGAAATTTATAATGATTTCCTGATTTTTCATTCACAATGACCTTTGACCTCGACCTACATTTGGTATCACAACACATCGTTCCCCCCTAAGGCATCCACTCACCAAAAATTAGAGCTGTAGATAGAAAACTGTCAATGATCAATGATTTCCTGATTTTAGGCAACAGTGACCTTTGACCTCTGACCTTGACCTCAATGTTGGTACGCGACACATAGTCTCCACCTAGCGTACCCACTCACAAAAAATTGCAACTGTGGATAGAAAACATTCAGAGATATAGACCGGACACAAACACTTCAGTGATTTCCCGTTTTTCAGGCCAGTGACCTTTGACCTCTGACCTCGACCTTCATTTTTGTACGCGACACATCGTCTCCCCGTAGGGTATCCACTCACCAAAATTTGCAACTGTAAATAGAAGAGTGTTCCAGATATAGACCGGACACGGGGGACGGACACACGGACGGAAACCGCCATCACATAATACGTCTGCCTTTTTGGGGGGCGTATAAAAATCGGTAGGCATGGCCAGTAACCATGCCTGCTGCTTAACAGTTCCAATATTCGCACCTACCCCAGGGGTGTTATGTAATGTTTTCCTATTTGGTTACATGTACCATAACTGTTGTCAAGGTCATGTATACAGGTTATGCACATGTTAAAACAAGGGTTTTGGGTAACCCATTTCAGCCATTCATCATATCATCCCTGCGTTTAGTCAGATAGGACATGCAACATATTCATAATCAAGTAATACATGCAGATCTCTGTCATATCCTTGGGAATCTAAATTTTTTTCATACAATCATGTCCGCTGGTGGTTTTCGGCTTTGGCAGCCATTTTGTCTGCCTTTCCTGGGTTAAGAGATAGGAATATCCTTTAAAGGCCTTCTAGCTGAGAATTTTGCACAGCAACTTTCATCCATTTTGATAAATTTTGATAAACATTGTGATTATCTGCAAACAATTAGAATATAAGAAAAAGTTGAATATTATTTATGAATTTTTCATAGATATGCTTCAAATCTAGGGCTATTCCCTATGTTTTCTGGGTTATCAAATTGAGCATGGGCCAGTCCACTTAAAGTTGCCTACTGCTAAAAAATGCACACCAACCTATATATGTTTCTTTGTTTTTTTCTCATATCACACTTGTAACTATGAATGCAACAACTCACATTATTCAAAAAATTAATTCTTTGATTTACCACCAGCGGACATCCTTAATACATATGTTGGTTCTACCTCTATACCTAAATAATAAATTATCTGCATAATTTTGAACCTAAAACTGCTATGATAAAATCCTGATTCAATCACCCTATTTTAATTCAACTTGCGCGATTTTTAACCATTTTGTCAACATTCAAAGAAATTTGACTCCCTCCCTGATTTCATGGTGGAGAATTTCACTTCCTGTGATTGAAATTTCTTCCTAGACCTAAATCTGATACCTTCAAACATTCTAACACCAATAACTGTACGAGAATAGCATGTACGTACCAATCTTTTCTTTCAACTTTTCTTCTTCATCTGTCTGTTTCTTCGTCACCTGCTCCTCAATCTCCTTCTTCTTGACCTTTTCAAGTTGTTTGAGCAACTTCTTCTCTCTCCTTTTTTCTCTTTCTTCTTTCGCTGAAATGAGAAAGAGTATGGAGGGATTTTATTAATGTTCAGTAACTGATAGCTAACCATGCATGTAGTTCAGGAACTTTTTTTTAGATTTCGATAAAATCGAGAATTTTTCTGAATATAAACAATGTTTTTTTTTAACAATGTTAAAAAATCTTGTATTGCCAGGATTATTGTAAAATTGAAGGATATTAAATTTGAGTTCTTGTCGGTATTTTAGTCACAAAACACAGAACAGTAATTGAGTATTTCATTGAATCATTCATTCTTTAATTTTTTTTTAAATATCCTGACTAAATCTATATTAATTCAAGTCACTTACTCTTTCTCTTGATTTCCTTCCAATCCACATTTATCTGAAAAATGAAACAAATATTGAAATGTTAGATCAGCTACAATGTATATGTGTACATGTAATTAATCTATAAAGAAAAATAAATGCGTTCATGGAGACAAACAAAAGTATCATTTATACATGATAGTGACTTGCGCTCATACTATTCAGCTTGTATCACTGACGTCCCTACTCTCCTTGTTCCCCCCGCATCGCATATTTCGCACCTCTTGGCCGCAAGGGGGCGCTCTGCACAGGCCAACCACCAATGATGACCAATAAATATCGCTCTTACGGAAGAGTCTAGGCAATATGAGTTGTCTCCCTTTTCAAACGTTCATATTTCGTTAACGGCAAAACTAACAATAAACGGACGGCAAAACGGCTCTAATTACGTTAATTTCTGAGTTAAGAGTGAACAGATTTTTGGATAACTTCCTCCATTGTTTAGTAAGGTTCGTCAACTGATTGCAAACATTTGTTCACTGATACCTTCAAATAATTAACAAATAAATCCCTGCAAATAATATCCTACTGATAAGACCACGCTTTATCGTCATGAGTATATAAGGAAATCAAGCTGCCTAGAATGGTAACGTAAAAACACTGTTCAATTGTTTCAGATTTTGAATTGAATGTAATAAAGACGGGGAAAAGTTCCTTTGAGAGATGCGGTAAGAGGGCATGTCGCTGTCAAAATATTGGCATGGCTTCCACATTACGTGAGAGTCGTGATCTCACTATCATGAAGGCATGACGTAATTTTGATCACGTGAGGTAGTTAGCCAATCGTGGTTAGTATGAGGAATCTGGTTATCTCCGAGCTATTACGGCACGTTGATTGGGTAACCAGATAAAGCGCCCCCTTACGGCCAAGAGGCGAGAACTTGGATATGTGAATCAGCGGGGGGAACAAGGAGAGTAGGGACGTCAGTGATACAAGCTGTTTATCAGCGTAGATAGTGACTATGTCCTATATTACTGTAACAGTTGTGTGAAACATTAGTCAGCGGTTGGGCAGATTACTATTAATGTACCGGTATCATATTTGTATTCAGCATGGCACATGTACATACATGTAGTTATTGTCATGAATATTTTTGAAACTGACATGTACACTAAAGCTAGACCCAGGTGCCTGTTTATGGAAGGCCAAATGTCCAAATAATCAGAAACTCACAGTTATTGAATCGAAAACCTAAGTTTTCAAACAGAAAACTTAAGTTATCAAACAGAAAACCATGGTTTTCGAATCGAAAACTTAGGTTTACGGTCGAAAACCTAGGTTATCTACCACACAACCCCGAGTTTCTCTTTCCTTAAATTCGAGTTTCTATTTCTCAACACCGAAAATCACAGTTGTGATTAGAAAACTTTTAGCTATCGAACTGAAAACCTAGGTTTTCGAATTGATAACTTAAGTTTACGGTCGAAAACCCAAGTTATCTAGCAGACAACCCCGAGTTTCTCTTTTATTGGACACTTTCTAATCGATAACCTAGGTTTTCGAATTGATGGTTGTCGTGAAGTGAAACTCGATTTTCTAACTTAGAGTTTCGATATCCGGGTACTTTGGGTTTGGCGCCTTTTCCGATTGTTTACTAATCAGAAATGCAGAGAGAACCACGTGGCGAAATTAATTATACGGAATCAAACTGCTCACACAGATATAACATTCACTACATGCCTGTAGTAATCACTGTTGACCCAGAGACAGCCTGTGTGTCACCGAAGTATTATAACAGAGCCATAAGACATGTACATGTAAAATGAACATGTACCTCAATTATATTCCATTATTATTTAATGTTTGTTTATTGTGAATTTGTATTATAAGTATGGAGTTATTAGTTACTGATAAATGTATACACTCAATATTATGTAACACATGTTATAACTAGGATTTAATGCTATGAGTTTACTTTTGTAATAAGATTTTATGATAACAGTTCTATTAGTTCATAGCTCTTGAAAGTTGACATTTAATTAGTGTTGTTAGACCATTTCTGACCAGCTGGTGCAAAGACAGGAGCCAGGTGTCAATTGTAGTCAGACTGTCATTTTAGTCTCAGATAATCCTTGTTGTTATTAGGTAAGAGTCCCTACTGTTAATTGAGATGTCATACTGAATGAACAGGATAGCTGGCAGACATGACAGGACGTTAGGATTACTTGAACAATTGTTGAAAGTGTGTTATGATTGTTAAGAATGTCTACCTGTGGATTTCACTAAAACTATAATGTATATAAATATGTATGCAGTAGGAAACCAAGTCAGTTCACTTTTAGAATTCATCTTGGCATGCGACTTTGCAGCGCCAAGGCAGTTATGTAAGTTATATAGGTAACACTTGTAAATGTAGATTGCTATATGTACTAACATATAGTTTCTGTAATAACTGGAAGTGCTGTATAATTGTGTATATTAGAATTAATATTACGTCAAGGTTAGATAATTAGATTAGGGTAAATAAAGCTAGGTTGTGTTATATTTAACATGGACTACGACTTACTTATTAATGTGATAACCAGTGAGCCAACCTGGTTATAGATGATGGAGATACCCGGCCTGTAATCTTCTAAGATTGACAGACTTTCTCAGTACAAACTGCTCTTAGCTCCCCAAACTAAGAGATTTCATATCGGAATATATATGATGACATTGGAATATTCAACGAACGGTGAACACCCAAAGGAAAAACAACAGAAGAATGATTAGACGAAGATGAAATAATTCAAGCCGCCTTTGATGACTGACAGAACCAGCTAAAGAGCCTGAGTACCAAGAAAGAGTGACAAACACCAAGAGTAAGTATAATCGCCATATGATTTACTAACTAGCTTGTTTTATCTATCTTGTCTTGGAAATTCAAACTGATTTAACCTTAAACAGTAAAATGGCCAGCTGGAAGTGCAACAAACACAACTGTCAAAAAGTTGGTAGAGCTTACAATAGCATACATTGTCAAGTGAGACCTAACATTTCTCTCACAACACCCCTTGAGAAAAGCTCAGTGCATATCAAGGTTGGCAAGTTAAAAACACATGCTTTAGTCGACACAGGGGCAAGCATCTCTTGCATTTCACAAAGGTGTTTGCAGAAAGCCTACCCAAATGCAGTCGTTAATACATGTAATTTACGAGCCATTACAGGTGTTTGTGGTGAAGTTCATTCTGTGTTAGGTGTAGTGAATCTACCAATTCAATTTGAAGATCTTGAAGAGCTCAATGGAGAATTTTATGTATTTAAAACATTACACAAAGATGTAATTTTAGGAGAGGATTTCCTAAGGAAATATGATACAAACATTGATTTTAAAAGGAACAGATTCTTGCTTTGCAATGGTCAGTTTAACATTTCCATGGCGACTGAAACGAACAACAAAACATATGGACATAAAGAATCTTGGGAATGTAGGGTTTGCACTTTATATCCTCATGTATGTATGTATATGGATACATGAATACTACCTACATGTATGTTTATTCTTTCCTAGAAAATAATTGTTTAATAAGACTTAAAATTTATGTGAATCATTCATCTTGACTTAATATACACTTATGAATTTTCAAAATAAAGTATAGTTTCTCTGTTGTGCTCTTTCACTGAGGCACCGGTTGAAAATCAAGTGCTAGGGTCAGACTTGTCTGCAGCAAGTCTTCCCATCAAACTTTTTCAGCCGGGGTTTCAAGTGAAACACAACATTACATTTTTCATTTTTGATTTTCAGGAATTAATTATCCAACATCATTTCTTTCTCAATTTCATTCATTTATGTTCTTTACAATAGATCACTGTGTCAGAATAAGTATTACTGACTTGACTAGAACCTATATCTCTCTTTACATGGTGATCAGTGTCCTTGTTGTGCATTTGGAATGTTGTATCTAAACAGGAATATATATGTACATAGTCCTCAATATAACCCATGTATGTAAGTATGTAAATGATGTAATGATACATGTAACAAAATTATAAAAAAGAAAAAAAAAATGAAGATTGACTAAATAATCACTCTTGAATAATAATGAATATCTTTGCCAACTCTTTCTATACAAATATATCTTAAACATTGCTAACTCTCTGCATTTCACATCTGAGTGTTTCAGCTGTATGGTGTCCACAGACAGAAGTGACCCAAGAAAGCCAAGAGCAAAAGCTCCCCATATTCCAGACAAGTATCAGCAACCTCACCCACAGTTCAACATTGCACAGGAATCTTCAACTTCAATCAACATCACACAAGAACTTCTAAAAACTCCACCAAACATCGATTAAAATGACTACCACAGACAATTTATTACAGTTTCGGGACGAAACTTATTCGGGGACGGAGGGAACTATAACAGAGCCATAAGACATGTACATGTAAAATGAACATGTACCTCAATTATATTCCATTATTATTTAATGTTTGTTTATTGTGAATTTGTATTATAAGTATGGAGTTATTAGTTACTGATAAATGTATACACTCAATATTATGTAACACATGTTATAACTAGGATTTAATGCTATGAGTTTACTTTTGTAATAAGATTTTATGATAACAGTTCTATTAGTTCATAGCTCTTGAAAGTTGACATTTAATTAGTGTTGTTAGACCATTTCTGACCAGCTGGTGCAAAGACAGGAGCCAGGTGTCAATTGTAGTCAGACTGTCATTTTAGTCTCAGATAATCCTTGTTGTTATTAGGTAAGAGTCCCTACTGTTAATTGAGATGTCATACTGAATGAACAGGATAGCTGGCAGACATGACAGGACGTTAGGATTACTTGAACAATTGTTGAAAGTGTGTTATGATTGTTAAGAATGTCTACCTGTGGATTTCACTAAAACTATAATGTATATAAATATGTATGCAGTAGGAAACCAAGTCAGTTCACTTTTAGAATTCATCTTGGCATGCGACTTTGCAGCGCCAAGGCAGTTTGTAAGTTATATAGGTAACACTTGTAAATGTAGATTGCTATATGTACTAACATATAGTTTCTGTAATAACTGGAAGTGCTGTATAATTGTGTATATTAGAATTAATATTACGTCAAGGTTAGATAATTAGATTAGGGTAAATAAAGCTAGGTTGTGTTATATTTAACATGGACTACGACTTACTTATTAATGTGATAACCAGTGAGCCAACCTGGTTATAGTATTTGCCAAAGTAGCTATCTACATATCACTGAATGTCCTTTGCTGGTGTGAATTACATTGACCTGTCTTATGTCGGTCAGTCGATCAGCTTGACCGGATAGCTGAATTTCAACTAGATTATTTCCCCCAATTCAGGCTGCAGCATATATATATATAGCTATTAAACTGATTAAAGGACCAGTTCTGAGTATCAATACCCAGTCTTTGATAATGCTTGTATAAACTAGGCTCGGACATACAGAATAGTCTACATTGAATATTAGTCTCAGTTATCCTTTTGTTGAATACATGTTGATTTTGCGGTTCTGTCTGACATTTTAATCAGTCAGCATGCGGGAATGTGCGCGAAACCCATAGTACCCGGATATCGAAACTCGAAGTTAGTTAGTCGAGTTTCACTTTACGACAATCGCAAATTCGAAAACCTAAGTTATCGATTGATAACTGAAGTTTTCTACACGAATGTCCAAAAATAAAAGAGAAACTCGAAATTGAAAGAGAAACTTGGGGTTGTCTGCTGGATAACCTAGGTTTTCGACCGTAAACTTAAGTTATCAATTGGAAAACCTAGGTTTTCGGTTTGATAACTTAAGTTTTCTAGTGACAACTGTGATTTTCGGTGTTGAGAAATAGAAACTCGAGGTTAGGAAAAGAGAAACTCGGGGTTATGTGGTAGATAACCTAGGTTTTCGACCGTAAACTTAAGTTTTCGATTCGAAAACCATGGTTTTCTGTTTGATAACTTAAGTTTTCTGTTTGAAAACTTAGGTTTTCGATTCAGTAACTGTGATTTTCTGATTATTTGGACATTTGGCCTTCCATACCTGTTCACTCTGCTGATGCCGAGATGTCATCTCAGTATCAGCAGAGTGAACAGGCACCTGGGTCTAACTAAAGCAGATATGGTTGTCAGACCACCTCTTTATTTTCCAAAGTCACATCCTTAAGCTTCACTTAAAAGTTATTGACGACAAAAGTTATCATTTGTCTGATTTTAAACAAATATATTATAATTTGAGGACAGAAATACTAGTGTTGAAAACTGAACACCCCATGATATTTTACCTTACAGGTATTTTTGTCAACTTAGCTTGAGTATGAGACAAGCCTCGTACAATCAGACTTATACACAGTACACTTACACCAGCAGAGGCATCTTTTTCATCAGTTTTTCTTTTTTTATAAGAGTGTACGACCTCAGGTTCGTCGTCTGAAGAACTTTCCACATCTGCCATGCTTTCGTGTTGTTGTTGTTGTTGTTGTTGTGGCGAGTACCGGTATCGGCTTCATCCCGAGAGTGGACTCGGACTACGCGCTATATCTGAGCAGCCCCTATCGATATGACAGGAAGATGATGAGGTGGGTGCATCTTAGCCCAAAAACTTCGCGCTGGAAGGGTCTAATTTATTTTATATTGAATAATTGATCTGACAGCAAAAACTGGCCACGTCTCCTCACCTATCACTGCTGCGCTTGAGTTTCTGAGTTAGGTGCATTTATCCTTGATCCTAGTGTATCAGTTTACACGATTGGCACTCGGTACATTGTCCATTGTACTAAAAATCTCTGGTACTTGTAATGATAGGCTCTTCAGTAGCCTCCCCTCATGAGTTCGCTCTCTAGAGGGAGAGTGAATAAAGTCGTTGGCTTGACACGAGCATGAGCACAGCAACATGTGTGTGGAGTTTATTTCTTCATCTGTAAATACGTATCAACGTACACTAGTAAATAACAGTACATGGTGTCAGAATAGGTCGAACAACATCGCCTATAAACATGGAAAAGCTGGAAGCACCGAAGGGACTATTACTGACAGGAAATGTCGCAGAAAACTGGAAGAAATTCCGGCAAAGGTTTGAACTTTATCTCGAGGCTTCCGGTGCGGCCGAAAAAGGCGCCAAAACGCAAGCATGCTTGTTTTTGCACGTCGTCGGCGATGAGGGCCTTGAACTATACAATAATTTTCATTTCGACGAAGATGAAAACTTCCAGCTCAGTAAAATTCTTGAAAAATTCGAAGAATATTGTTCTCCTCGGAAAAACACGACGTTTGAGAGATATAAGTTTTTCACGTCTGTGCAGAAAGTGGAGGACACAATAGACACATATGTGAATGAACTCCGTACCGGAGCAAAAAGCTGTGAATTTGGGGAACTGTGTGACTCGTTAATACGAGACCGGATCATCGGCGGGATCCCCAGTGAAACACTGAGGGAGCGCCTGTTACGTGTCAAGGGCGTAGACAAGTTGTGAAGTTTGGGGGGGCTTAGGGGGAGAGTCTGAGAGGGGGGTATCCCCCCTCGCAGCGTAGATTTTTTTTTGAAAATTGATGGTAAATTGGCGCTAACTGGGAGCATTTGAGCGGTAAAAAATTGTAAAAGTTGAACTTTTTTTGGCGAAAATATCCTATAACAGTGGCGATCACTACGTGATATACAAGGTGAAATGATCATTCAATCCGTAGTTTGCACTATAATTCAAGTTATTTCTTAGCGGACAATACTATGTTGCCTAGATAGCAGGGGCGGTGCCAATGCGTGGTTGACCGCATGAGTTCTGGTGTTCGTTCTGAAGTTGCCAAACTTATCAAAAATGTAAGCTTAGTGGTCCTTTCTCGGAATAGTAGAGAAAATTATCCATATTCATCAATTTACACCAGTTAAATAGTGACTTTGTGTCTGGGTTAGATGTTTTACCTGTATTTCTAGGGTATCTCCGGGAAAATTATTCGAGAGTTCGTATCTCTCGCTTATGAATAAATAAATACTCAACAAATGACTGGGATCTCAATCAAAAAAAAGTTTATGGTGAAAAAGTTCTGAAAAAATCTTTTTAGCCAACATGTTGACCTTTTTCGTCCTAATGGGCGGTATGTGATTGAATTGGAGCACATTATTCGTTTCTCGAAGAAAATCACACGGGGTCTTTGAGTCCGATATCGCCAAACTTTTGCGTTGTTCTCTCACCGATTGCAAATAGTCTAGCCCTTCTGGTAAGCATTGTTGATGATAATTTTACTTCCCCTGTAATATGCAACAATTGATAAAGATATGTCACAAGCTAAACATTTACTTCTCTGCTATGTTTGCTTTCTGTTTCATTCTTTCTTTCTTTCCTTTTTTCTCTCTTTTTTTCTTTTTCTTCTGTTCTTTTTTTTTTTTTGCCGGATGTCAATATTTGGGGGGGCTGAAGCCCCCCAAGCCCCCCTTGTCTACGCCCTTGCGTGTTCAGGACTTGACATTGGAAACTGCAATTAGTATGTGCCGTGCAGCGGAATCAACAAAACAAAGAATGAAAGAAATGAAATCAGACGATCACAATGAAGTGCATGCAGTAAAAATGAATTCAGAGGAAAAGGAAACTAATAAACCTCAAGTGTACAAAAAATCGAAGGCCGGTGCCTCATCAAAGGCAATAGGCTATCGATATCACAAGTCAAAATGTGGACGATGTGGTCGTAGGCATGGCAATAAAACTTGCCCTGCTATAGGCAAAACGTGCAATGTGTGTCACCGACCTGACCACTTTGCAGAAATGTGCTTCTTCGCTAGCAATAAGCTGAAAAAAGTACACACCGTGGAGGATGAAGATAGCTCTACTGGAGATAGTGATGATGAGTTTGTTGTGAACACTGTGGATGCTGGAAACCAAAAGTTAGACTGGCATCACGGGTTACCTACAAATGGTACAAGCATCTGCTACAAACTTGACACCGGAAGTCAGGTCAACATACTTTCAAAAGCAGACTTCAGAAAGTTAGCTAAAAAACCAAAAATCCACAAAACTGGAATAAAGCTGACATCCTACAGTGGTGACAACATACCGATTGAGGGTAAATGTATCTTGAACTTGAAGCACAGAGGAAACACTGTGAATTTACAATTCATTGTGGCAAAAAATTTGGTGACTCCTATCCTTGGTTTAAGAGCTTGTGATAAACTTGGGCTGGTTAAGCGGGTCTTCACTGTCGAAAACAAACCTCGTAAACGCAGTCCTGGTACAATGTTCACTCAGAAAACCCATGAAATGAATGCTCAGAACAGCAGTGAAACTTTCACTGGGCAAACAAGT
>JAVTVY010047737.1:0-22602 GCA_036873755.1 Hanleya hanleyi | reverse complement strand
GTAGAGCTACCTCCCCCTCCTGGCTAAAAAGGGTTAGGGATTAGGGTTAGGGGTTAGGGTTAGGGTTAGGGCCCTATGACCGATTACCTATATGCCATTATCCACCTTTGCCAGGCACTTATAAGCTGCACGTTACATTTTGCCTGACCATAAGTTTCCATTAATTTACACAGCGTCAGTCGAAGATCGAAAAAGAGATACTCGCGCTAGTTTGAGGTTAGAACAATATTGCCGGCTAAGTCACTTATAAAAAATTCTTTAACTGACTTCTTCATAGGGTCAGGGTTAAGCCTCAAGACTTTTTGTCAGTTATAACTTATAACTAGCAAATGTCGTAAGGTCAAAAAATGACGAAACAAGTCGTGGTTTTGAAATTTGACCTAGGATTCAGAGTTACGGATGTCACAAATGGTATAGGAGTGACTTTGAGGAGGGTCTGTTGAACATTTGTTTACCTCAAATTTTTTAGGGTACCCCCTTGATGAATTTTGAGGTCGAGAATTAAAGTTTTTTGAATTGTTTGGAACTTTACAGTTAAATATCTTCGGCCTAGGCGAGTCCAAATCCGAGGTCAAAATTGACCTTGACCCTCGACCTTGACCTTCAAATCGAGTATCGAAAATTTAGGTATGACTTTCACCTTATCGGAAGGTTACAAGATATAGGCGGACGACCTTGACCTTTTGATATGTGATGGCCTCGTGACCTATGCGTTGACCAGTGACCACGACCTTATCCTTTGACCCCAGCCCAAATTTGCGATGGTATGTTTTGATTGTACTATCGCATTTTTTAGCTCGAGATCAGAGGTCAAGGTCGAGGTCATAGGTCAACGCACAGGTTACGGGGCCATCATATATCAAAAGGTCAAGGTCGTACGCCTATATATTGTGACCTTCCAAAAAGGTGAAAGTCATACTGAAATGTTCGATACCCGATTTGAAGGTCAAGGTCAATTTTGACCTCGGATTCGTGATCAGTGACCCCGAAAGTAGTTACATGCCGATTTTCAAATCAATCGGCGAAGTTTCGAGGATTTGATCTAAAGTTCGTTCTAAAGTATTATCGGGGTCAGTGATCACGATTCCTTGGTCAGGATTGACCTTGATCTCGACCTAAACCTCGAAATCGAGTATCGAACATTTGGGTATGATCCTGTGTTAATTGTGACGATTTCAATCAACGTCACAAAACATTGTTGCAGAAACTTATAAAACAGGGCTATTCCTCCAAGCGCCTCCACTCAAAGTTTTTCAAATTTGGCGATACATATCGCATGCTGATAGCAAAATACGAACGTAGCGTGCAAGATCTATGGCGCTACGTTTCGTAACTTGTGTCTAATTCCGCTTAACCCGGGGCTAGGGGCCGTATGAACCCATGTACTTCAAGATCATCATGGTGCTCATATGAACAGTCACAATCAAAGCGTGACTGAGATACACCATTCTCTAGATAACGACTTAGAACGATTATTATGGATTAAGAATACTGATCAGCGATATGGATTTTATATTTTTGGAACATCATGATGTCTTGTCGGCATCATTGAAAACTGTTGACCGCTTCTCTCTTGCAGGAAACTAGCCTATGTTTATGTATACTATGATTGTCTTTTTTGAATTTGGTGTTAATACTGTTATATGGATATGGAATAGGTCTTTGGATTATGGAGGCGGATATTCTTTAATGGACGACGGCTGAATTATGAATGACGGACTACACGCTTGTATTTCACCTTGTCGGAAGGTCACAAGATATAGGCAGACGACCTTGACCTTTTAATATGTGATGGCCCCGTAACCTGTGCGTTGACCTATGACCTCGATCTTGACCTCTGGTCTCGAGCTAAAAAATGCGATAGTACAATCAAAATGTACCATCGCAAATTTTTGTCTGGGGACAAAGGTCGAGGTCCAGATTATTGGTCAACGCATAGGTCGCGGGGCCATCACATATCAAAAGGTCAATATCTATATCTTGTGACCTTCGGACAAGGTGAAAATCATAACTAATTGTTCGATACTCGATTTGAAGGTCAAGGTCGAGGTCAAGGTCAATTTTAACCTCGGATTTGGACTCGCCGAGATCGAAGATATTTAAATACAAAGTTTCAAAAAATAAAATAAAAACTTTAATTCTCGACCTCAGAATTCATCGATTCATCACTTAGAAAATGTTAGGTCAAAAAATGTTCACATATGCAGATTGGGTATCAGATTGCAGATCCTCTTCAGTCACTCCTATACCATTTGTGAGCTTCATGAGTCCGAATCCGAGGTCAAATTCCAAAACCACGGCTTATTTCGTCATTTTTTTACCTTACGACTTTTGCCAGTTATAAGTTATAACTGACAAAAAGTCATGAGGCCCAACCCTAACCCTAACCATAACCCCTAACCCCAATCCTAACCCTTTTTAGCCAGGAGGTGGAGATAGCTCTACCATAGTAGATCAACCCACAAACACAGCATGCCTGAGATCATGAGTTCGGGATACACTCCAGCGTCCACAAGTCGTCTCTATAGGTTAGTGTATAATGGTAGCCATGTCTCAATGGCGCACCTAAGCGACACTGCAATTTGTCTACTATAGCTGCTCGCCTATCCCTGCCACATAAAATCCCTCTTTTACGCACGTGGGGGTTTATGTTTTCCGCTTTTTACAACCGGGGAAAACATACACCCGCTAACCCAATCTGCATATCTCGGCAGGCCGATGAGAACCATATTAACCCCTATAGACCTGGTTGATAGGGTCACTTTAGGGGTAAAGTCCCTGTTTCATTTCGAAGAAAACATGCACCCACCCATGACTTGATCGGCCTGGAGGCGCGCTTCACATGGATACCCTCACCGACACAGTAGGGGGGATTGGGGTACACTGAGACATTTTTCACCTTTTTGCAAAAATCTCTGCTATTATTGTCCTGTAGGGTAGCATTCTATGCTCAAGTTATAACTAATATTTAGTAGGACATAATCTTACAAAAAATTCTAAAATATCTGTTACACCTTTCTGCAGAATTCGTTTTTAAAAAAGTAAAAAAGAATGTTTGCCCCAGATTTGGATGCACTGGGACACACACTGGGGCGCGGTGGAATAATAATCAAAATACATTTTCAATCAAGTGTATTCTAATATGTTTCATAGAAGTTCAGAAGATGCAACAGCGATGGTTTACACCCCTGCTTTACATAACATATTCCCAGAGGCCAAATTTGAGAAAAAAAATATTTTGTGCGATTTGTGCCAATGAAAGCATTCGACTTTGAAAGTGTTAGTAAAACTCGTCAAATCCGATAGGAACAGCCATTACAACTATCTAGGAAACAAAATAATGCGCTATAATATCATTTTCGGATGAAAGTAAATTTCACAATTTGATTACTCTTGTCCCAGTGTGCCCTGGCAAAAGTATCTCAGTCTGCTCCGAGAGCATGATATATTTCGTTTAATGCAAAAAAATAATACATACATCTGAGATAATAAATTGATATAATTAAATTTTACCTTCGTCGATCCTCTTCCAGTAGTAACAAGGCAGCAATGAAGTGCTGCTGAAAACTTGGTATAACAAAATATCATTCTCAGTCCGAAAAGTTTACTCGGACTGCTCAAAAACAAATTTGTTGCCACTTTTTTTTTACCGAGATACTTTTCACTTGTAATCAATATAGACTTTGTATGGGGGTGGAGACTTTCTGATGATACTAATGTAATGTGCTTCCTGGCCTAGACATAGGAGCTAGACGGCTTGTCCCACTGTGCCCCATGTCTCATTGTACCCCACCTCGACCCCAAAACGTCTATTCCCATACTCTTTTTCTACTGCGCAGGCGCACCATTGCGCTACTTTTACTCCACACCAGTCCAGTTGGACGCTAGCTCATGAAAGTTTGAAATTGATACGCTCCTCGACTCATTCCCAGCACTATGGGTACCTCAAAACGTACCTTCCAGTGCCCTTTTCCCTACAATTTCCTGTCTGCGAATGCACAGAATGTTGAAAACGGACGACACACTAGTCCAGTCGGACGCGCTCCCCACAAGAGCTTCCCGATGACACCTCCCCCAGCGCAATTGGACCACTATGGGTGGTCCACCTAGACCCCAAAACGTCCACCTCGATCTGCCTGCCTACTGCGCATGCGTCATCAGCACTTTTCAAAAAAAAATCAACGCATGGCCTCGAGACCCTCCCACCGTGTTCTACAGCTCGAGACGAAGAAAATAAGGGGCCACACCCCATACCGCAAATGTCCACGAGTGGGTTCCCCATTGAGACTAACTTTGTCCAGTGCGCCAGAATGGACCTAACATGTCCACCACAGACCTGCCTGAACTTTACAGCGAAAATCAACTCCTGGCCTCGAGACCCCACCCATCGTGTTCTACATCGCGAGACAAAAAAAAACGAACTGCCACAACCCATAGTAAAATCCGCAAGAAAAAAAAAATATGACAGCCCCTATCCCATACATATATGAGATTAACATTGGAAGTCACTGGGGTCTTATGTAGGGGCAGATAACTCTTGCTGGGTCGTCATGTGACAGGGTGTGGCGTCATCGCCACGTCACGCCAGAGCATCATGCCTCAGCCTCAAAAATGATAATGAATCGATCTTTTCGCATATTTCGCAATATCGCATGAACAGGTACAATAAAAGCGTACTTGAGATACAACACATATCACGAATCGTTAGATTCTTGGTATGTGCTTTAGAATAGGTTAACCAGAAGACTATACTGTGAAGCCATGTGACTGTCAGTGTGTCGGCACCTCTTCCCACTTCCCTTATATGTGTTGTAATTTTCTATACTACTCATATTACTTCTCAAAATAACGCGATATTTCGCAATATCGCACAATATCGCTCATTATCGCGGAATTATAACACGATATTTCGCAATATCGCACAATATCGCACATTATCGCAGAATTATAACGCGATATTTCGCAATATCGCACAAAATCGCACATTATCGCGCAATTATAACGCGATATTTCGCAATATCGCAATATCGTACAATATCGCATATTATCGCGGAAATATATTGCGATATATCGCAATATCGCACAATATCGCACATTATCGCTGGAATATAACGCGATATTTCGCAATATCGCACATTATCGCGCAATTATAACGCGATATTTCGCAATATCGCACATTATCGCGCAATTATAACGCGATATTTCACAATATCGCAACATCGCACATTATCGCTGAATTATACTGCTATATTTCGCAATATCGCGATATCGCGTTTTCGCGTTATCGCATCGCAATATCGCGTTATCGCATCGCAATATCGCGTTATCGCATCACAATATCGCGTTATCGTAACATCGCAATATCACGTTTTCGCGCTGTCGCATCGCAATATCGCGTTATCGCATCGCAATATCGCGTTATCGCAATATCGCGTTTTCGCGTTATCGCATCGCAATATCGCGTTATCGCATCGCAATATCGTTATATCGCAATATCGCCATAAATGTTTCAAGGGCGATGGTCGATGGCCCCTCTCGGCCATCATACAAAATGACCCCAATTTAACCTGAAATAAAGACAGGTAATTGATACGGTGAAGTTTGGATAGGCATAAATTAAATCATTAGTACCATGCTTAAGCACATTACTTTCCCTGAAATACAGTTTTCATTGAGTAAACAAAAACAAATGACAACTGCGGTGTTCTCGAAATGACACAGCAACCCGCGACCCGATAAACAGCCAATCATAGACCGAGAATTCGAGCCGGTGTTTTGATCGGATGATTCACAGCCCATAATATCAAACTTTGTGACAAGAAAATTTGTGACATATGACAAATGATAGTTTCAAATGATCAAACTTCCTCTATTCTCAATATATGTTGACAGGAGCTGGGCATTTTTCATTCCAGAGCTCGGAAAGATTTACTCATTCGTACACTATCGAGAGAAATCGGAAAATTGTAAAACCCTCCTCATTTTTCACAAGAAAACATCGTGATTCAGACTAACCATGCACATCATTATAAGGGATGATTATCCCTCATTGGAAAAACGATGAAATTTATTGGCATTGCGGTTTTTGTATTATAATCCTTGGTTGTATTGAGACCCCGATGAGTGACAGCAATAAACCCGTGTTCACTATCAAGTTTGGCGCCCTGCCAACACGACATTGTGCAACGGCAATCGACTCAAAATTCTCCTCGATAGTCCATCCATCATCCGAACGCATAGCACGATCATACGTAGAAACTTCTTCTCATAGCCATGCGGTAACGGGTGATATCTGAGTGTATTAGGGCGTTTCCCAAATGGTCACATGCGATTGGTCCAGTGAGACCCGACATCGGCGCAATCACATTCATAAAATGAAGACACACCTCCAGAAAGCGATCGATTGAAATGATTTCTTGGTGGGCCTCGAAGTGCCCCCATCACAAAATAAATATCATATCATTTTCCTGTGAACTTCCGCCGAATTTATTATTTTTCTAATATGTTAGGCCGTTTGTAATATGATTTTTCTTAAGAAAAACAAAGAAGCATGCTCCATTAGAGTGAGAAATAAAATAGCTAATTCGCACAACTTCGGCTTGGTCTCCCACAGTCTTGCGCCTCGAGCACTTAAGTGCAATCGACATGTCTCACATCTGAGATTCCCAGGTCAAAATATTTGAATACGGATAATTTCATTGGCTCGTTTAAATAGAGCGGACATGTGACTTGATGCTTGGGGAAGCGGACATGGGGCGAAATACACGGAGAACGAAGCCATTGAGCCAAGGGTAGTGTTAAGTGGAGCGTGAAATGCCCTTAGCAAGCTAAGATGCCAGTAATCTAACACTCAAAAAGCCAATTCATGTCTTTTCATGTCTATCTCACATTACGAGGGAACGAGATTTTCGGCAATTTATCGGAGCCTGTTTTTCTCAGAGGACTGAAATTCTCCACAGTATCTATATGTAATCTGTACATTTCTATTCTGAAATTTCAAGGAAATATATTCAGAATAAAAAAAAAATCTTCATTACCTCGCATGTTATTTTCAAAATTGACAAACAGGAAGTACCAATCATATAAGCTGATTGAATAATTGGTATTGCAAGTTCCAAATTGTTGTTGTTGTGGTATTGATTTTGTAAAAAAAAAATATTTACTGGTAAACTAATTTCAGCGTGAGATCATGTGTCAAAGACTAAATGGGCGTCACTGGCAATTCTTATTACCATCGACCCTGGATCGATTATTGGACGGAGGTTCGCATTCGGCTGCTTAAGAAATTCGCTCACTGCCATACCTACGAAAGCCGAGAAGGGACTTCTGACTTCTGACTTCCGACTTCCGACTTCTGACTTCCGACTTCCGACTTCTGACTTCTGACTTCTGACTTCCGACTTCCGACTTCCGACTTCTGACTTCAGACTTAGGATATTTTCCATTTATAATGCATTACATCTTAAATTATGAAGCATGGAATAACACAACACCATTATTATGGAATATTGTGCTTAAAAACCTGCTTGCATGTACTTATAATAATCAGATAACCATTGAATTTTATCTTGAGTTATGTTCTGATTATTAAAATGCGATAACTTCTAATGTAAATCGAAATACCCTATGTCACAAGTCAAAGGCGTCTCAATTACATAATATAATTGCACAAATTGATACATTACGAATAATCACATTTAATGCGCCCTTTCCACATTAATCGTCGGATAAGGCTGTCTTGTCTCAGTTGCGGCGACAGGTGCACAGCACGTGGATCACCGCATGATCTCCGGTTCGTTCTCATGATCCCGCTCTTTTGTTTATAAAACGGAGCGGATTTTTCATGTATTGATAACTGATGTAAATATGATAATATGCATGGATCAAATATCCCAATACAGGACTAATAAGCTTACATTTATGATAATTTTGACAAATTCAGGTCGAAAATATACCAGTCATTAACACTTAAAATATATTCTGGGTTAACCCTATCTGGCCTGGGCTTTTTGGGATCTGTCCAAGGGGGCATTTCGCCCCCCCCCCCGTAAATATTTTAAATTCTATTCAACTGATCACAATTACTTCCAAAGCATGGTCGAATAATATAGTATGATAATTTACGCATCAATGCGACAAGGCGATGCCATTATATTCATCGATTATTCAAATATTATTTACGATTTTCTGACACAAAAAAACTAAACCTAATTTTGTCAAGCCCAAGCCAAATCATATCACGAGATCGTACCATTACTCCCAAATATAATTAACAAATAAGATAAATATTGTTTGTATCAAGGCATTTTAGTTCTCTCTCTTCCCTTCTCCAAAACTTGATTATTTTGATTTTGACTTCCGACTTCTGACTTCTGACTTCCGACTTCCGACTTCCGACTTCGACTTCCGACTTCCGACTTCTGACTTCTGACTTCCGACTTTCGATTTCTGACTTCTGACTTCCGGCTTCTGACTTCTGACTTCTGACTTCCGACTTCAGAATTTTGTACATCCATTCACCCCTTGCAACTTTACCTTTACATACATGATAATAATACCTATATTTCCGTCTGTGACTTTGTGCTTTGATCTTTCTGATTACTAGTATCGGCAATTTAAAAGGGAACCCCATTGTTCTAGGTCCAGTTTTAGGCCACGGTTACAGAGACATTGCGTTTGAAGTTTAAATCTGCTATTGATGGAATTTATTGCAAATGATATTTGGTGATGTCACGAAATACTCAAGATAATGAGCTAGATTATACTGGAATTGTCACAAATCTATTATAAGTCTAATCTCATTATTTGTAATATTGCTTATTTATAGCATCATGAAAACTAGTTCTAAAAAGTTCTAAGCATTTATAGAAATACGGTTCTCATATCAACAGGTTACAAAGGGCTTTATTTTGAAATTGCACGGGTTATGATATCTTATTAAAGAATATGGAGTAACAAAGGTCTATGCGTTTCATATTTATTAAAATTCATTTCAACTAACACACCTCCTTAAACAAGTTCATGGACTGCAAAGATATCAGAATCCTAAATATCCTTATTTGTCTATCTAATTAACTCACCAATACCTCATTTGCATATCAAATTTTTACCAGTTCCAGAAAGTTTCTCATCAACCAAGGGAAATATTTACAAGCAAAAAAAATGAAAAAATAAAATAAAAATTGAGAACAATGGGGGCAATTTCAGAAATATATGGCAACAAAATATCTCCCCCACAGAAGTTTAATTTTCCATTTAAGTTTCCCTTTAAGTGATCAAAATTATGAAGAGTTTTGGAGAAGGGAGGGGAGAGAATTAAAATGCCTTGATACAAACAATATTTATATTATTTGTTAATTATATTTGGAAGTAATGGTACGATCTTATGATATGATTTGGCTTGGGCTTGACAAAATTAGGTTTAGTTATTTTGTGTGTCCTAGGAAAGCAGAAAATCGTAAATAATATTTGAATAATCGATAAATATAATGACATCTCCTTGTCGCATTGATGCGTAAATTATCATACTATATTATTCGATAATGCTTTACATTATTACCTTACCACATTTTTTAAAAATATTTTCGGAGTGTGGGGGGGGGGGGCGAAATGCCCCCCGCCCCCTGGACAGATCCCAAAAAGCACAGGCCAGATAGGGTTAACCCAGAATATATTTTAATGGATAATGACTGGTATATTTTCGACCTGAAGTTGTCAAAATTATCATAAATGTAAGATTATTAGTCCTGTATTGGGATATTTGATCCATTCATATTATCATATTTACATCAGTTATCAATACATGAAAAACCCGCTCCATGTTATAAACATAAGGGAGGGATCATGAGAACGAACCGGAGATCACACGAGGGTCCACGTGCTGTGCACCTTTCGCCGCCACTGGGAAAAGACAGCATTGTCCAACGATTAATGTGGAAAGGGCGCATTAAATGTGATTATTCGTAAGGTATCAAATTGTGCAATTATATTATGTAAATGAGGCGCCTTTAACTTTTGACATAGGGCATTTCTATTTACATTAGAAATCGCATTTTAATAATCAGAACATAGCTCAAGATAAACTTCAATGATTATCTGATTATTATAAGTACATGCAAGCAAGTTTTTAAGTAGAATATGCCATAATAATGATACTGTGTTATTCCATGCTTCATAATTTACATGTGTAAGATGTAATGCATTATAAAAGAAAAAAAATCCTAAGTCTGAAGTCGGAAGTCAGAAGTCGGAAGTCAGAAGTCAGAAGTCAGAAGTCAGTAGTCAGAAGTCGGAAGTCAGAAGTCAGAAGTCAGAAGTCAGTAGTCAGAAGTCGGAAGTCGGAAGTCTGAAGTCGGAAGTCAGAAGTCAGAAGTCAGTAGTCAGTAGTCAGAAGTCTGAAGTCTGAAGTCTGAAGTCTGAAGTCTGAAGTCAGAAGTCAGAAGTCAGAAGTCGGAAGTCAGAAGTCAGAAGTCAGAAGTCAGAAGTCGGAAGTCGGAAGTCAGAAGTCAGAAGTCCCCTCTCGGCTTTCGTACATACCCGCACAAAAAAAAATCCTTCACGAAAGACTCTTAAAACGGACAGATATTTTGATATTTATAAACAAATTCAACACATCCAATATCAAGAAGTACAAACGTCAGTTTTAAGCTGCAATGAATAGATAACTGTGTATTATATTATTTGTTGTGATCATGGGATGGTCAAATGTCATGTGATTTAATGATAACCAATGGTCAATGGCCAATGTGAGGGAATTTAGGTTTCTCTACTACTCAAGTGCGAATATCGTCTATACCGGTACCTGCTACTCGTTTGACATCCTGGGAGCGACTCGCGAGTGCAAAAACGTATGGTGTTCTATTTGGACCAAATGTACGTCGCGCGTCGACTTTCAAACAAGCAACGCGTGACGGGAAAGGCGGCGTCGAGTTTCGAAACTCGACGTCGCATTTTAAGTCGCGCGTCGCGTTTTCCAATGTCAAGAGATAGGAAGGAAATTCGACCTCGTGTTTTGAAACGCGACGAGTTTCAAGGAATTAAAACGCAACGCGCGACGCGAAAGACGACGTTTTCGTCTAGTTGTTTTCCTATCTCATAACAATGTATAGCTCGACGTCCGATGCGCCACGCCAAAAGCGACGTTGAGTCTTGAAACGCGACGCCAATAGTAGTCAATTGGAGCGATATGCAAGAGGTGGGGAAAATTGACATCTGGTGACTAAAAAGCAACCATATGACTCTACAGGAAAGCATCCCTCGGCATCTCACATTCAGATTCGAGGATACGTTGGATTCTCGGACGTAGCTCGAGTATCTCAGTCGCGTTTTTATTGCAGCTGTTCATGTGGATACTATGAAGTATCCACACGGCCCCTTGCACCGGTTTAAGCGGAATTAGATATGCTAGCTCGGGAGCTGTGATGATAGACCAGCCACAAATGAAGGGGTGCATGAAAAAACTGGATTTGTCGCCAAAATCCGGAAACAGACTGAATCCATGTTGTTGTCTTGTGCTTTTTTTTTTTTTTTTTTTTGTTTTTTTTGCGGAGGAGGAAAGTATCGGATGTGGGTACCTGTTCTACTCGGCTGACGCTGCAGAGTACGAAAGGATGGTCTCGGGGTCATTGGTTGACTTCGCTGTCCATCGTCCATTGCATCTCCACTGTGCGTCCGGTCAGGATACTGTAAAGTCAACATTTCCTGGAACATTTCCAAGCGACGCTAGGTTTCCTTTCTCTGATAATTTCAGCACCCATTACGCCTTGCCACACCCCGTCGGACCGCTGACCGTCATGGTATAAGGTTGCTCTACTCTACATGGTGGACTCAAGTGGCGACTTCGCGGTGTCTAATGGTTGTGTTTACAGTGAACGTGTCTGAGCATATTGTCACGACGAGAGAAGATCTTCTGGCAGAACGTACACGCACTCGACAAGTTGATTACTCGACATTACATATGGTGAGTGATGCATGTATCACGCTCGGTGAGGTGGTCGAATGACAGGTGTGTTCATCAGCACTTATGCGATGGGTGGGTGGTTCATCTGTCTCGATGCTGGTCTCTATGGGCTCTTTCATCCGCGAAATGGCGGACAGTACATTGTGTCGTCCATGTCAGCGAGTGTGCTCTTCGACGCTTCAAATGTGTATGCGGCATAGGGTGTTGTGTGCGTTGATGTCGCATCAACTGACTGGCTGACTTTGCTCCTGGACCATGGAGTGCACTTCCAAGGCGCTATAAATGGTCCTGGTGATGAGACGACTCTATACATATCGTACAGCTCTGAATAAGACGTTATCGTCCGCATCAGAAAAGTGTGCGTGTGTGCGATTACGTCACTTCCAGTGATTATGTCACTTCCGGCGTTGCACAGGATCAAAATTCACTTCGGTTCACGTGGCCAGAAGTGCCGTCATAATAGAGATAATGATATGCAAAGATCATTGGTCAATAGCCAGAAGATGCAGTGCTATTCGGATAGGACAAGAGCAGCCAAGAATACCAAGAGACGCAACACCAAATTGACTTGACTGGACAAGAGCAGCCGACGACGCGTCTGGTACACGGACAAGAGCAGCATGCATGAACTGCAAAGACACCCAAGCTGGGGTGTTTATTTGCAAGAGCTCGGAACTCAGAGATGAGACAGATGACAGCTAGGACCTCTAGGATGGGCTTCGTTAAGAGGTCGGAACTCAGGGCTCTTGGAGCTCGAAGCTTGGAGCTCTTAGCTCTTGAAGGTCACCGGTTTGCACTGGCTTCGACTAGTTGGAACCGACTGTGCTAAAATAGACCACCAGCTAGTGTGATATAAAAGGGGAGCGGCCTCTCCTTTTCAGCAGCCACTTTCTAACTATCAAGATGTTCACTTGTACTGCTCAAAATTATTTACTCGTCTGCACAATTTGCGCCGTATATCTCCACTTGGTCTGGATCATTTACAGCGCCATGAACGTGCACTCCTGCCTTCCTGACGAGTGCACAGGCGCCTCATAACTTTCTACCGAAAGTCAACCAAAGGCGCCAAAACCCCTCCTATCGTACTCGTACAGCGTGAGACAGAAAAATCAAATACAGTCGATACGCCACAATAAAATTTGATCACCACTGTCCCAAAACTCCCACCCAACGCGATTTTTTTTACTCTTTTCCGACTGCGCATGCGCAGAATGACATTCACTAAAAACTGCCTTTTTACTAGCACTGACTTCGCCTTTCGCGTCGCGCGTAGCTTTTTAAAAGTCGAGGCGCGACGCACACATTGATCCAAATTAAACACCATAGATATACACTCGGAGACTGGTTCAGTAATGATACGGTTCTGCTTTGTCTTTTTGCCGGATTGAAAATGACAAAGTCTGAGGTACAATTTCACATTCGCATGTCAAAAACCATCTTCAAGAGTCCATTGAAATCTCACACCTCGTATATCCTAACGGATCGATCAATACACTACCTGTCGAGGATGGTCAACAACTATTAAATTATTTAATGGAAAGCTTAGGCATATATCAAAGAAAATAAATTGACAACCTATTCGATACCATCATAAACAATAAACTCAGTCAGCATTCCATACATGTTAGCAGAAACTTGAAATTTGTGTTGAAACTATGTTGGTTTCTTCAAATGATCACCAAGTTAAAAGATTTATATTTCCTCTGAAGTATCGATACTATAGATCCACGTAAGCATTTCCAGGTCTAAAACAACATTACCACGATAACGGATTGAAATCTTATCGTGTTATCAAAATCAACCATATAAATTTGATAAGTTTATTGTAGAATTTATAGTCGCCGCAAAATCACTCAATTAGGTGTCCCAATGCGCCGAATAACTGGGTGCATTGGGACATTTTTTCGTTTTTTAAACTGTAACGGTTAGCTAAATCATGACAGGTTGTGTTAATTGACAACAATGAACCCAATTTTTCTCACAAAAAAACGAAAAGTGTCCCACTTCGCCCCAGTCGCATTTTGAAATAATAGCAATCGCATATATGAATTAACACTATTTTACAGAAACGGTAACTACATGATGTGAAATGAAAATAAAGAGCAAATTCAAATTTTGCACTTCTTTATTTTGTAGTGTACTACATCATCAGGTTACACAATGAACTATATCAGAGGCCCATTAACTTCCCAGCATGCATTGTGCCGTATGTTGGAAAGCCTCCTATTCAATGCCAAAGCGGAAAATATAAAAGACCGACAATTTAGCCTCAAGATCGATAATTTTCTTTCAACTTAGCAATTCTTTAGATCAAACACACAAATTCTAGGCCAACACCTTTCCCGAACATTTGCTCCATCCTTCCGCAATAATTATTTATACTCCACTTAGGCTAAATGACAGTCGCGGACTACTTGTTAATGGACTTCTGGCTATACCCCCATGTTTGTTCTTTTAGGCCAAAGCAGTATCCCGGTTGGTCATTGCGTTGGTTACGTTGCTCGATGATATATTGTCCAGTTCAGTCGGTGTTGATTTCTTCATCTTGATCTTAACTTTGTTCTTTTTCCACATATTGATTTCGTCGATGGTTTGCGGGAGTTCTTTATCCACTGTCTCCGGCAGAAACATGAAGAGAAAGCACACGAAGATAGAGAAACAGCCGTAAATCGTGCCTGGTGCCCAGGGGTAATACTCGATCTGAAATCAACAGACAAATAAATGGTTTTAGCTAAAAAATCAAGGACGAAATGTTTAACTTCCCATCCTGTTTTTACACCCCCCCCCCCCCACCCCCACCAGCCCCAACAAATTCTAACCCGAATATCAAATCTATGTCGTATATCTTGTGTGATTTTATACTCATTGAACAAATTATGATCACATTACGATACGAATCAGCACTTAGATATTGTTTTTAGGGCGATGTGTAGCATTTAACCTCCCAACACCCTCCCACTAAAATCTTACCAGTAAATTGGCAAATGGACCGACCATTCCACCAATTCTGGAAGCGGAGGACGCCATACCTACCCCGAGACTCCTGGGATAAAGAATACATCAAAATGAAAAAGTTTTAGAAAATTAGTTCGTGTAAAATATATGAAAACACAAAAATAGAAACTTGCATGAAGGGATATCCTCAAATTCAAAATGTCCAGAAGAAATCCGTCATTTTCATTGACTTTTAGAGAAAAATATGATGACATTCAACCAATCAAAAGTATTCTTATATACTCAAGCTATAAATGAGCTTGAATAACAGTTATCTGTCAACTAGTATAACCAATTATTGCTTATTCTATGGTGGTGTAGAATACGGAATAACTTCTGGTGCAGTAGCGATAAGTGGAAATTTAGCCTGGCCGGAAGCCATGCGTAAAACTGACATGGGCTGTAGCCTGACCGATAATGGCTGAGACTGAGCCAAGACTGAGCCGAGATGAATGACTAAATCCGGGTACAATTTTATAGCTGAAATTGTGCTGATATACATTTATTTGCAATTTATTTTAAATATACAAACTGGAACTGCTGTGTGAATAGATAATGCAAAGTGCCCACGGTGACAGTAGTATATAAAGTGTATTTGAACCCTTATTGACCTAAAAAAATTGCATAAAGTACCCGGATGTAAAGGTCTGTGTCACTGTAGTTCCGGCACTTCCGGTCGTGACCGGAAGTGATCTTAGGGGCATGTATTCCTCCGCGGTGATGCGGTCTCGCGGTGATACGGTCGCGGGAAGAAGCCTACGCGGACAGAACGTAGTCCGGCGGTGATGCGGTCGCGGGGAGAAGCCTCCGCGGACAGAAAGTAGTTCCATGTCAAGGGCCATACGCGGGACGTTGCTTTTCGGCTTATTCACATATGACGTCACTATGACGTCACAGCCGGTCACGTGACATCCGGGTCGCAGGTCCCATCTGGGTCAAAATGTCAAACGTCACTTTCGGTTACGTGACGGCCCAGCAATAAGGCTGAGACCCCAGTGACTCCCAATGTGAATTTCCCTGAATGCATGTATGGTCCCCGACAATATCGCCAGCACTATGCCCAGCATAAATGGAATAAATGTATTGAGCAAGAGCTCAATACACGCGGGTCGGTCCGTTTTGGCACGAAAGAAAATACATGAATCCATGGGAAATAAGACTTATAGTGATAAACATAACCTATAGGTGTTGGACGATGTTATTATGACGAGTCTAGCATCCGTGCGACCACAGGGTTGAGCGTTTATTGTCCGGAATGTCTCCGCAAAAAATAAACATACAAAATGGCGGCGCTTGCTGTGGACGTTCCCCTTTTGACATCACGAAATCGATCGTGCTGCCCTCTAGCGACAAGGAAGACGACTCTGACTGGGCGAATCCTCTGTGGGCGCAATTCCGGGTCATCTCCCCTGAATCGAACATTTGCATCTATACGGGAAATGCCTGTATGGGGTATAGGGGTGGTCATTTTTTATGGATTTTAGTATGAGTTTTGGGATCTTATTTTCTTCGTCTCACCACTAAACGTCTCACGGAGCTAAGCGGTAAAATTTTTCGAAAAGTTCAGGTACGTCTGATGAGAGGCCCATAAGTGGACAATGTTGGTCCCACTGGAAAACCCACACATGGTCATTGCGGTATGGGTTGTGGGATATTGTTTTCTTCGTCTCACCACGTAGAACACGATGGGAGGGGTCTCGAAGTTAAGCGGTGAATTTTTTTGAAGGTCACTGTACGCGCGCTGGGGTGGACGTTTTGAGGTCTAGGTGGACCCCTAGTGGTCCGATGCCGTCGAGTGAGGTCTTATTTTGAATCTCTCGTGGAGGAACTTCCGACTGGAATAATATCTAGTGCGTGTTTATCAATCTGCGCATGTGCAGTTTGGCCGTAATATAGAAAGCAGGCATTTTGAGGGTTCTTTTGGGGTAGAGATGGACCATCCGTGGTCCAAATGGAGCGTATGAGGTATCAGTGTGAAGCTCTCGTAGGGTAGAGTCAGACTGGCGTGTGTTTTTTTGGAAGTCGCGTCAATCTGCGCATGCGCAGTTGAGGTGTAGTAAGTAAAGTGGTCATTTTGGGGGTGAGTGGGGTGTGTTTGAGGGAATGAGATACCATCCTTGATCCTAATGGACCGTGTGGAGTATCAGTGTGAAGCTCTGATGGTGTAGACGACTTGGGGGATGTCCACGTCAACTGTGACGTCATTGGTGACGTCTGCAGGACGAGTAGTAGCCAGAGTGGGCATTTTAGAGATGTGAAAGAAGGTGTTTGGGGTAGAGAGGGACCATCGGTGGTCTGAATGTGTCGTGGGAGGTGTCAAAGTGAAGCTCTCGTAGTATAGATGACGATTTGAGGGATGTTCACGTCATTTGTGACGTCATTGGTGACGTCATCAGTATGAGTAGTAGCCAAAGTGGGCATTCTGGGGGTGTGAAGGAAGGTGTTTGGGGTAGAGAGGGACCATTTTTGGTCCGAATGCATTGTGTGGGGTGTCAAAGTGAAGCTCTCGGGGTGTAGACCACGATTTGTGGGATGTTCACGTCATCTGTGACGTCATCAGTAGGAGTTGTAGCGAAAGCGGGCATTTTGGGGGTGCGTGGGTGTGTGTTTGAGCGATTGAGGGATCACCCGTGGTTGAAATGGACCGTGTGGGGTAGAGTCAGACGGGCGTGTTTTTTATTAGAAGTCCCGTAAATCTGTGCATGCGCAGTTGGGGTGCAGTAAGTGGTCATTTTGGGGGTGTGAAGGAAGGTGTTTGGGGTAGAGATGGACCATCCTTGGTCCGAATGGATAGTGGGAGGTATCAGTGTGAAGCTCTCGTGGAAGAGGGTCCAACTGGATAGGTTTGGGGTGGGAATAGAGTCTGTCTGCGCATGCGCAGTAGAAAAAGGGCATTGGAATGACCGTTTTCAGGTTGAGATGGACCCATAGCGGTCTGATTGGTCCGTGGGTAGCCTTATATTTAAGTTCTCTTGGGGTAGCGTCGGGTTGGATTGGTGTCTAAATACATATGGATTGATGAGGGACACGAGTTCACCCCTGTATGTAAGAGACCCCACCACCACCGATCGGTGACACCACCACCACCGAGCGTTGACCGCCCGTCAACGCCCAATGGTGGTGTTATCTCCCGTGGTGGGAGCTCTTGGATCGTGGGGCTAATATCGTGATCTGCGCATGGGCATTTGGGGTGTAGTAAGGAAAGTGAATCGTGTGAGGTGTCAAAGTTAAGCCCTCGCGGTGTAGACCACGACTCGAGGGATGTCCAGGTCATTTGGGACGTCATTGGTGACGTCATCAGAGAGAACAACAACAACAACAACAACAACAACAACAAGTTTTCACGCAGGGGGAGCCGCGTTGGGTATGTTTACAATTCAAGTACTCTTGTCCAATCAGAGGCCGCCATTGGCGCTGTACCTGTCATATTCGTTCTTGTCCGTTAGATGTATTCACGGCTGCTCTTGTCCAATCAGAAGTCGTCATTTGAGAAAGTTCAATCGTCGGCCATGTTCGCTCTCATCCGTTTGTCCTAATCGTCATGCTCCGTCAGTCATCTTGGACTAACGTAGGACGAACGTTGTGCGGCCGCTAGTTTGAAAATAGCCATCTTGACAGTTCACATTATAAATGTACTCGAGTTATACATACATTCTTTATTATTATTATTACACGCTTACACGCTTTATTATTACATGCTTACGCGAGACCCATATAGTATTATAATAGTGTTTAGCATAATACTTCTTGCAGAATGTAAACGACCAACATGTCGCGACGGTCGTTCATCGCCGTATATCAGGCTTCTGTGCATGGACACCGGTTACTGTTTACATGTTGTTCGACCTTAAATTAAGTTTAATCAATCGACCACCCCTATGAATCAACCCCCCATTCCCGGCCATTCAGGCGATCCCTCGCAGATTTGAAGTCTCGTTGACATGGGACTATTTTCTGTTTCCCGGATATAGAAAGCGTAAATTGAGGTCAGTTGTCCTAAAAAAATTGCATATTGTGGAGTCACGTGGAGCTGATGTCACAGAGGTCAAGTTCATTATAGTTCCGGCAAAAGGGTCAAAAGTCACGTGACTGGAAGTGACCGCATCACCGCCACCGGAACCGGAAGCGACCGTATCTACATCCCCAGGGATCACTTCCGGTCACGTGACCGGAAGAGCACTCAATGACTTTTGCCGGAACTATAGTGACCTTGACCTGCGGCCCTGCGACCAACAGGTCAAATGTCAACTGACCTCAATCTGCTCATTCTATACTACACAAGTTGTATTGAGGAAAATTTCAGGCCCCTAGCCGAAGGAGTGAATAAAGATTCGGAGTAGGGTCGAAATCACACCTCTCCTAGCCTACACTAAATCCCATTTCGCTGAGATCAGATAGGATTAACCCTATCTCGCATGGGCGAGTTAAAGGATATGTTGCAGCCTTATGGTGAACCCTCCATGCCCCATGTTCCCAAACATATGGAGCTCTCAAAATAGCGAGAGAGCATTGAACAAACCATTGTATTAAAGAGGAAAATTTTGGGAACTGTGGGCATATAGATCTGGAATCAACCATCCGCAAGTACATGTTGAACTCTATTGAAATGGACATGTAGCTTTATACATGTAGCTGTAACAAAGACGGAATAAAGGGGAGAAAAATCTACCTCAATATTTCCTGCGAGATGGCAAAAGGGGAAAGAAATCTGCCTCAACATATTCGGCGAATGTATAGAGGAGAGAAAACCTTACCTCACGACAGCACGATAGTGCGACAGTCTCCGAGCTACCTTACTGGAGACGGAATTAAGGGGGAGAGAAATCTGAATCAATGTATTATGCGAAATCTACATCGACATCTTTTGTGAAGGGGTGGATAGAGGAGAGAAAGACTTACCTCATGACAGCACGACAGTGCGACAGTTTCCAAGCTCCTGTACTGAAGATTGAATAAAGGGGAGAGAAATCTACCTCAATATTTCCTGCGAGACGGCAAAAAGGGGAGAGAAATCTACCTCAACATATTCCGCGAATGTATAGAGGAGAGAAAACCTTACCTCACGACAGCACGACAGTCTCCAAGCTACCTTACATGTACTAAAGACAGAATTAAGGGGGAGAGAAATCTGAATCAATATATTCTGTAAGAGGCGATAAAGGGAAGAGAAATCTACCTCGACATGTTCTGTGAACGGCTGGATAGAGGAGAGAAACACTTATCTCACGACAGCACGACAGTCCCCGGGCCAAGATACCTTACTATAGACAGAACGAAGGGGAGAGAAATCTATCTCAACATATTCGGTGAAGGGATCAATGGACAGAGGAGAGAAAAACTTACCTCACGACAGCACGACAGTGCGACAGACTCCCAGCTACCTTACCAAAGACGGAATAAAGGGGAGGAAAATCTGTCTCAATATATTCTGCGAGAGGCGATCAAGGAAAGACAATTTACCTCGACTCATTCGGCGAAGGGATGGATAGAGGAGAGAAAGACTTACCTCGCGACAACACGACAGTGCAACAGTCTCCAAGCTCCCGTACTGAAGACAGAATAAAGGGGAGACAAATCTACCTCAGTATTTCCTGCGGGAAGGCAAAAAGGGGAGAGAAATCTATCTCCACCTATTCGGCGAATGTATAGAGGAGAGAAAACCTTACCTCACGACAGCACGACAGGGCAACAGTCTCCAAGCTACCTTACTAAAGACGGAATTAAGGGGGAGAGAAATCTGAATCAACATATTCTGTGACAGGCGATAAAGGAGAGAGAATTGTACCATGATCTATTCGGTGAAGGGATGGATAGTGGAGAGAAAAACTTACCTCACGACAGCACGACAGTGCGACAGTCTCCAAGCTCCTGTACTAAAGACGGAATGAAGGGGGAAAAATCTACCTCAATATTTCCTGGGAGACGGCAAAAAGGGGAGAGAAATCTGCCTCAACATATTAGGCGCATGTATAGAGGAGAGAAAATCTTACCTCACGACAGCACGACAGTGCGACAGTCTACAAGCTACCTCACTAAAGACGGAATTAAGGGGGGGAGAAATCTGAATCAATATATTCTGTGAGAGGCAATAAAGGGGAGAGGAATCTACATCGACATCTTCGGTGAAGGGATGGACAGAGGAGAGAAAGACTTGCCTCACGACAGCACGACAGTGTGACAGTTTCCAAGCTCCTGTACTGAAGACGGAATAAAGGGGAGAGAAATCTACCTCAATATTTCCTGCAAGACGGCAAAAAGGGGAGAGAAATCTACCTCAACATATTCGGCGAATGTATAGAGGAGAGAAAACCTTACCTCACGATAGCACGACAGTGTGACAGTCTCCAAGCTACCTTACTAAAGACGGGATTAAGGGGGAGAGAAAACCGAATCAATATATTCTGTGAGAGGCGATAAAGGGGAGAAAATTCTCCCATGATCTATTCGGTAAAGGGATGGATAGTGGGGAGATAAACTTAGCTCACGACAGTGCGACAGTCTCCAAGCTGCCGTACTGCCGACAGAATGAAGGGGAGAGAAATCTACCTCAATATTTCCTGCGGGACGGCAAAAAGGGGAGGGAAATCTCCTCTATTCATCTCTTCACCGAACAGATCATGGTAGATTTCTCTCCCCTTTATCCCCGTCTTGTAGAATATTTTGAGATAAATCTCTCTCCCCTTTATTCCATCTGTAGTAAGGCATAATGTAGGCCGTCGCACTGTCGTGCTGTCGTGAGGTAAGCTTTTCTCTTCTCTATTCATCTCTTCACCGAACAGATGGTGGTAGATTTCTCTCCCATTTTTGCCCGTCTCGCAGAGTATTTTGAGATAGATTTCTCTCCCCTTTATTCCATCTTTAGTAAGGTATAATGTAGACTGTCGTGCTGTCGTGAGGTAAGCTTTTCTCTCCTTTATTCATCTCTTCACCGAACAGGTCGTGGTAGATTTCTCTCCCTTTTATCCCCGTCTCGCAGAATATTTTGAGATATATTTCTCTCCCCTTTATTTCATCTTAAGGTAGAATGGAGACTGTCGCACTGTCGTGCTGTCGTGAGGTAAGATTTTCTCTCCTCTATTCATTTCTTCACCTAACAGATCATGGTAGATTTCCCTCCCCTTTATGCGGTCTCACAGAATATTTTGAGGTAGATTTCAGCTGGTTCAAAACATCTCTATCTCTTCACTGTAAGTTCTGTCAGACTAACGCGCCCTGACATGAGTACTCTCTCTTTTATCATTAACCTTGTCCCGTGTTGATAACATCATCAGGTTGGGTGGTGTAGAGGGAAATTTACATTTGGGAACTGGAGGCATGGAGGATCCACCAGCCTGGTGGAGACCTGCTTTCGTTCCCCATAAATATTTTCGTTATCCCAGAGTCCATGGAGCTAAAAACTCCCCAAACTATACAGCTGGATCTAGCCCTACCAGAAAGTGTGAAAAAAATCCATGATGGCCACCATGATGACGTCACAGTGATTTTTGTCCGATTTTTCGGTCGGAATTTCCGAATATTTTATTTATACAATTTTCTTTTCACAATCTCCATGATCTGCACAGAAAATCACAATTTTGAAGAAAATAAAAGACGAAAACGTCACTTTTCTGGTACCTCACATGGTCGCCATTTTGAATTTGCCCATGATA
>JAVTVY010047736.1:0-22579 GCA_036873755.1 Hanleya hanleyi | reverse complement strand
ACAATTACATTTAGAGTTCCATCTCTTGAAGCAGTTTAATTGAAGTGAAGAAGAGGGTGAATATCTTGAATGGGGTCAGGCGAGGGACTTTCGAGTAACGCGCGCTCATTTTGGAATGACGTAATGTTTTCGCCTTTTCCTCTGCTTTGCGAAAGCAGTGATCAGTCAGACCAAATAGTCCCTCTGGGAAGCATGTTATGAAACAGTAAACCGAAATCAAACCGGAACGAAACAGATCAAATACCACATTCCCCAGTCCTATCACCGCCCTGTGATTATATTTCGCAACAAATGCAGCAGAAAATCGAACAAAAAGTATACTCTTTGGCAGAGCTTGTCTAAAGGGGGTTAACGGATCGGATCTTCTTTTTATTTAGTGATCTGATGTCATAACAGTATATCCACTGTCATTCGCGTTTAAGAACGACACCCACACCAGACAAGCAGGCCTTTCTGCTCGAAACATATGAAACATTAGCATCACTTCTCCACCATTTCAAAGAACACTCGTCGGAAATAAGGCCATTAAATGCGTATGACACCTTGGCAGCAAATGGGGAGGTGCATGCGGCAATGAAACAGGGTCAGGTTGATTTTCCCATTTAACTGTGGAAAGGTTAATAGCTGTTTTTAATATTACTTTTGATTAAATATATAGACATTTTAAAATATATTACAAAGCATTTCTCGCCCAGTCAGATACCGGTATATATGGCCAATCAATGTTAGCCGGAAGTCAAGTCCGGATTATAATCTTAGACCCAGAAACTAAACTCAATTTGTGTGTTGTGACCTTGTGAGAAAGGTCAATAGTTTCTAGCTATACACGATAATATACAGAAAGAGAAAAGCACAAGAAATTAAAATAAAGGATCTGAACAATAAATCATAATTTTAGACGAAATATATTTTATTAAAAGTTAGAACAGGGTAGTGTTCACATCAATAATATACCGTTTAATACATGTGTAATAATCTATTAAAAAATATTTATCTTTAATATGATTTATTTTATAAGGTCGTATTAAAATACGTGCTGTTGACTGGATATAAAGATGTTAGAAACGGATATATGAAGGCATTTATCAGTGTAAAATGACCATTGTATATAACAAATGGATTTTAATGTACATCAATATCTTGTACATTGATACGGTACCCGTTAAAAATATAATAGTTCTCCTGTTCTCAGGAAATTTAAATAAGATAGGCTGTTCTTAATAATTGTGTTCAAAGTTTTGGTCTTATCACCAATAGACCACAATACCCTACATTATCCCTGACCAAGTCTTGTAGCTTAAGAGAGTTAATCAGTCAGATGTCTCTAAGAATAATTGTGGTACCATTTTGGTCGGAGCTCAGAGACAAGAAGCTTAAGTAAGTCCAACGCTGTCGGTCGATTCTCTGGTAACTCAGCCAGACAACGATCGACTACTTGGCGGAGTTCCCCAATTCCAGCCTCATCACAGATTAATTCCAGCAGATGGCCCATATCCAGGATGTCGGATGCCAGGGCGCCCATCTCTGGGGCAGGATGAGTAGCCAAGTCTTGGAATTCCGTTGGAATTGGAACTTGTTTGTCTTCTGTGAAGGTGGCATGTCCAAAATCCGTGAAGCGGACAGACGGACAGACATCGTGCTCACCAAGATACACCGCTGTGGTCTCCGGGCTGATGCGGTTGACGACAACACCCTTGTTGTGGAAACTATAGAGACCGGAAACAAGATGGAGGCATATGGTAAACCACCGTGGTTTATCGAAGTGAGGCGGGCAGGTTTTCAGGACGTCAGACAGGGATCTGCTGTTACCTGGATACTCCTGAACAATACCATAGTCTCCCTTGTTGGAAACAAGTCCTACGAGTACAGGAATAAATTGCGTGTCCTGGAGATGCTTCATGATCTGTGCCTCTTTCAGGAGAGCTTCGGTCGACTCGTTATAGCGGACAGTAACGGTTTTGTCTGGTCTGGTTGAAGCCTCTTGGCTTACCTGGAATAGAAGTCCAAAAAGACATTGAGTACGGTACGCTAACATACAATATGATGACATCCTAACCGGACATTGAGTATACTGATATAAAATATAGGATGGCATACACCAATTAACCTTGTATAGCATTTACCGCTTTCAGATATGTTCCGTATTTAACACGGGTACAATTAGAATGTACATCCTTTCAAATCCGGAATGAAGAAGAAAAAGGATTTAGCCTTCATGTTAATAATCGCATGAATTTGCATTATGCATCTAAATTGAGTACGCTTAGAGAGTATAAGAACTATTGACCTACCGAATCTGATGGAATATTGTCCGATGTATTTTTGATCAATGTCAGCTCTTGCCCATGAACAGCGCCATCTGTCGTGATGTCTGATGATTCGTTCTTGATCATCCAGGAATATTCAAATGGATCTGGGAAACGATCACCCATGGACATAGAGCTAGATGATGGTCGGAACCACAGGGGTATCGGTACAATCTCCTCCCCAAACTGATGGCAGACACTGGCCGATCTGATCTGGAATATGAAGACAAAATGTATTACAGTGTTTCTATAGGCTTTCTGTCTCACTTTTACACACGCTTACATCCGCTTCTGCTTGACATAGCTTATGTTGGAAGTTAACGAAATATGCCATGAATTGGCAGTTCATGCTTAGATAGTCCCAATGTATTAGACTATGTGGTAAATACAAGTCATATGCCTGAATTGTTCTACAATTTTAATCGATTCTGATCTCACACCTATGGATTTAACATTATGGCGTATAATTTTGGAAGGTTGGACTTCAACTTACCAGGTATTCACAATTATTTCCGTTATCATTCAATGCACTGGGAACAGATACGGACTCTCTGGTATGCTGTTGACACATCTTGAACCTAATTTCTACAAACTGATGTGGAAGCTTCACTTGTGAAACAAGATAAAGCGACGATGATGTGAGACACGTTAATGCTTTCTATCGTAAACAAAGATGACGACCTGGGCAACGTGACGTCAGAACAAAGGCCTGACGTCATAATTGTAAAGTTATCGATGACGCAATAATAAGCGTACTGCGGCCAAAGGTTGCCGAGTTCTGTCGTTGAGTTTGTCTCCAACACCACACGTTGCATATTGCTAGTGCAAAACGGACCTAGAACAATAAAACTGGACGACCATTAAATAATGAAAATACGGCCACATTAGCGAATCTGTACCAGGCTTACTGTCTAAATAGAAATAATTCCTTGTTTACTGCGACAAAACAGGTATGATAGATCACGATGCAATAGGAGAATTGAGTCCAGCGAAAATCTGATACTGTGTACTATACTTAACTCCGACCTTATTGTACATTCTGTGCTGCTCGATAAATGGCAGAAACTGTTGTATTCCTCTAAGTAGTGCCTATCGGCACTACATACCAGTATGTAATCTTGTTTTCTATGTATATATGGACCCGTGTCTGAAATAAAGTATTATTATTATTATTATTATAGGATGACTACATCGTGATTTATACTTCTTTCACCGCAGTCAACAAGGAAACATTTATATTCTAATATACACTGCAAGAAGAAAGTATTTCAAACTACCGAAAGTGTATATGCAACTTGACTGCATCCATTTTTGGTAGTTCGAAATACCAGTAATCTGTTAATTCAAGCTTCCGCATAGTCGTTAGAACTGCTACTAAAGTTGTTCCAACAAGGCAATGTGTTTCGAACTTCCGAAAATAGATGCAGCCAACCTGCAGCCAAATTTGGTAGTTCAAACTATTTATTTTCGCGATAGTTAGTTTGAAATCCCGCTCGAGCTGTTCAGATGTCAGCGTGGCTCCTCCAACATAAACGATTAAGAACACCATAGCAGCATGTAATCAGAAAGAATTATAGATTTTTAACAAAAAATCACCTTCTGGATGTTATACTGAAGATGAATATCTATAAAAGGGTGTATTAGTCTTTCTTTATGAAAGTTCTTTCATTCCAGACATTAAATACTTATTTCCATAATCAAACCCCTGAAGGTACGAAGCTGAAAAACCTTCACATTTTTGCGACGATTCTCTGTAACACTGTGCACCGGGTACTCTAGAAGACCGGGCACACATGCCGGGAGGGCAGGTAGGACCTCAAATCCCATTTAGCGGATCTTGAACAATGCCATAGATTTATGTCCCTTTAATGTCCCACGAAATGTCATAACTGGTATTTCGAAAAACTTGCCTTCCCAACGAAAAGATAGGGAGTTTCAAGGTACCGGATTCATCGATTAAATTCCTCACTCAATTATCACTTAGTTGACCACTATCCTGTTGTGATAGTTCCGGGCACAATTTGGGCATGTCCTTTTCATTTGTCAATTTCTCGTGTACAAACGCTTAATTAAATGGTGTCTGGTAATTTTTTTCAATGTAAATGTACATCACTTTTAACCTAAAATCAGGAAGAAAAAAAAAAAGGGAAAAAAGGAAAATAAAAAAAGAAATAAAAGAAAATGGGCATTACAAGATTACATTACACTACAATACCGGTATATCAATTCTGGTAGCTCAAACTTCGGAATCGGCGAATAATGCTCGAAAGCAATATATTCTATAGGAACAGTACATCCCTCCCTGGCTAGCTATATTCTATTCTAACTGCGTATTTATCGCCTATCGTAAACATCCCAAAGTCATACATCTAGTGTTTTGTTCTTTTAAATCATCCAACCTAAGCTAGGTCACATCATAATAGATGTTTCAAACTACTTTGTTGACAGACCCAAAGTTTATATCCAGTGGTTCCAAATTCCCTTGTGTTAGTTCAATAACCATATCGGGGATCTAGAAAAACTTCTGTGAATTACAAAATTCTGAATGAAGTACTCCAAAGTAGAACAGGTGTTTCAAGAAACTTGTGTGCAAACTACCACATATGGAAACTCGACCTTCCTGTAGCGATCGTGCAGCTTCCAACAACACAATGTGGAGATTTCGTGAAAGCAATATATTCTGATGTTATAACATATTTAATAACAACACCCCTACACCTGGCAAAAATGCATTGGCCCGCCAATTAATCGAAGCAAACAAAACCTGCAATTTGCGTTCCTGAAACTGAAACATGGGACGAGTCCACGATATGGCAGATCGGGGCATGCTGGAACGCTATTAACGTTCAAAATGACGAAAAGAAGAAGTCCACTGTTAAGAAGGATGAAAGTAACTTCGAAATTGGTAGTCAGTGTGGTATAATATTCCATATTTCGTAGCCCCCATATGGACGAGTGCATCTGGGCTGCTGAAGAAAATCATGACGTCAAACAATCCGCACCGAACCGGTAATAAGGTGTCGCCTATCGAAATTAGATGACACCTGGGTTTCCTTCTTTGCACGTAATAATGTTACTTGGCAAAATACAAGGGGTGTGATACAATTACATTTAGAGTTCCATCTCTTGAAGCAGTTTAATTGAAGTGAAGAAGAGGGTGAATATCTTGAATGGGGTCAGGCGAGGGACTTTCGAGTAACGCGCGCTCATTTTGGAATGACGTAATGTTTTCGCCTTTTCCTCTGCTTTGCGAAAGCAGTGATCAGTCAGACCAAATAGTCCCTCTGGGAAGCATGTTATGAAACAGTAAACCGAAATCAAACCGGAACGAAACAGATCAAATACCACATTCCCCAGTCCTATCACCGCCCTGTGATTATATTTCGCAACAAATGCAGCAGAAAATCGAACAAAAAGTATACTCTTTGGCAGAGCTTGTCTAAAGGGGGTTAACGGATCGGATCTTCTTTTTATTTAGTGATCTGATGTCATAACAGTATATCCACTGTCATTCGCGTTTAAGAACGACACCCACACCAGACAAGCAAGCCTTTCTGCTCGAAACATATGAAACATTAGCATCACTTCTCCACCATTTCAAAGAACACTCGTCGGAAATAAGGCCATTAAATGCGTATGACACCTTGGCAGCAAATGGGGAAGTGCATGCGGCAATGAAACAGGGTCAGGTTGATTTTCCCATTTAACTGTGGAAAGGTTAATAGCTGTTTTTAATATTACTTTTGATTAAATATATAGACATTTTAAAATATATTACAAAGCATTTCTCGCCCAGTCAGATACCGGTATATATGGCCAATCAATGTTAGCCGGAAGTCAAGTCCGGATTATAATCTTAGACCCAGAAACTAAACTCAATTTGTGTGTTGTGACCTTGTGAGAAAGGTCAATAGTTTCTAGCTATACACGATAATATACAGAAAGAGAAAAGCACAAGAAATTAAAATAAAGGATCTGAACAATAAATCATAATTTTAGACGAAATATATTTTATTAAAAGTTAGAACAGGGTAGTGTTCACATCAATAATATACCGTTTAATACATGTGTAATAATCTATTAAAAAATATTTATCTTTAATATGATTTATTTTATAAGGTCGTATTAAAATACGTGCTGTTGACTGGATATAAAGATGTTAGAAACGGATATATGAAGGCATTTATCAGTGTAAAACGACCATTGTATATATCAAATGGCTTTTAATGTATATCAATATGTTGTACATTGATACGGTACCCGTTAAAAATATAATAGTTCTCCTGTTCTCAGGAAATTTAAATAAGATAGGCTGTTCTTAATAATTGTGTTCAAAGTTTTGGTCTTATCACCAATAGACCACAATACCCTACATTATCCCTGACCAAGTCTTGTAGCTTAAGAGAGTTAATCAGTCAGATGTCTCTAAGAATAATTGTGGTACCATTTTGGTCGAAGCTCAGAGACAAGAAGCTTAAGTAAGTCCAACGCTGTCGGTCGATTCTCTGGTAACTCAGCCAGACAACGATCGACTACTTGGTGGAGTTCCCCAATTCCAGCCTCATCACAGATTAATTCCAGCAGATGGCCCATATCCAGGATGTCGGATGCCAGGGCGCCCATCTCTGGGGCAGGATGAGTAGCCAAGTCTTGGAATTCCGTTGAAATTGGAACTTGTTTGTCTTCTGTGAAGGTGGCATGTCCAAAATCCGTGAAGCGGACAGACGGACAGACATCGTGCTCACCAAGATACACCGCTGTGGTCTCCGGGCTGATGCGGTTGACGACAACACCCTTGTTGTGGAAACTATAGAGACCGGAAACAAGATGGAGGCATATGGTAAACCACCGTGGTTTATCGAAGTGAGGCGGGCAGGTTTTCAGGACGTCAGACAGGGATCTGCTGTTACCTGGATACTCCTGAACAATACCATAGTCTCCCTTGTTGGAAACAAGTCCTACGAGTACAGGAATAAATTGCGTGTCCTGGAGATGCTTCATGATCTGTGCCTCTTTCAGGAGAGCTTCGGTCGACTCGTTATAGCGGACAGTAACGGTTTTGTCTGGTCTGGTTGAAGCCTCTTGGCTTACCTGGAATAGAAGTCCAAAAAGACATTGAATACGGTACGCTAACATACAATATGATGACATCCTAACCGGACATTGAGTATACTGATATAAAATATAGGATGGCATATACCAATTAACCTTGTATAGCATTTACCGCTTTCAGATATGTTCCGTATTTAACACGGATACAATTAGAATGTACATCCTTTCAAATCCGGAATGAAGAAGAAAAAGGATTTAGCCTTCATGTTAATAATCGCATGAATTTGCATTATGCATCTAAATTGAGTACGCTTAGAGAGTATAAGAACTATTGACCTACCGAATCTGATGGGATATTGTCCGATGTATTTTTGATCAATGTCAGCTCTTGCCCATGAACAGCGCCATCTGTCGTGATGTCTGATGATTCGTTCTTGATCATCCAGGAATATTCAAATGGATCTGGGAAACGATCACCCATGGACATAGAGCTAGATGATGGTCGGAACCACAGGGGTATCGGTGCAATCTCCTCCCCAAACTGATGGCAGACACTGGCCGATCTGATCTGGAATATGAAGACAAAATGTATTACAGTGTTTCTATAGGCTTTCTGTCTCTCTTTTACACACGCTTACATCCGCTTCTGCTTGACATAGCTTATGTTGGAAGTTAACGAAATATGCCATGAATTGGCAGTTCACGCTTAGATAGTCCCAATGTATTAGACTATGTGGTAAATACAAGTCATATGCCTGAATTGTTCTACAATTTTAACCGATTCTGATCTCACACCTATGGATTTAACATTATGGCGTATAATTTTGGAAGGTTGGACTTCAACTTACCAGGTATTCACAATTATTTCCGTTATCATTCAATGCACTGGGAACAGATACGGACTTTCTGGTATGCTGTTGACACATCTTGAACCTAATTTCTACAAACTGATGTGGAAGCTTCACTTGTGAAACAAGATAAAGCGACGATGATGTGAGACACGTTAATGCTTTCTATCGTAAACAAAGATGACGACCTGGGCAACGTGACGTCAGAACAAAGGCCTGACGTCATAATTGTAAAGTTATCGATGACGCAATAATAAGCGTACTGCGGCCAAAGGTTGCCGAGTTCTGTCGTTGAGTTTGTCTCCAACACCACACGCTGCATATTGCTAGTGCAAAACGGACCTAGAACAATAAAACTGGACGACCATTAAATAATGAAAATACGGCCACATTAGCGAATCTGTACCAGGCTTACTGTCTAAATAGAAATAATTCCTTGTTTACTGCGACAAAACAGGTATGATAGATCACGATGCAATAGGAGAATTGAGTCCAGCGAAAATCTGATACTGTGTACTATACTTAACTCCGACCTTATTGTACATTCTGTGCTGCTCGATAAATGGCAGAAACTGTTGTATTGCTCTAAGTAGTGCCTATCGGCACTACATACCAGTATGTAATCTTGTTTTCTATGTATATATGGACCCGTGTCTGAAATAAAGTATTATTATTATTATTATTATAGGATGACTACATCGTGATTTATACTTCTTTCACCGCAGTAAACAAGGAAACATTTATATTCTAATATACACTGCAAGAAGAAAGTATTTCAAACTACACACGCGTTTTCCCCACAATATGACACCGATATATAGTGGAACATTCGTGTACCAGTGAGTGTTACAGCAATGTAACAATTTATGTTGGACCATCATGGTACCATTTCATGTTGCCGACGATGTAACATTATATATTGGTACATCATTGGCGACGGCTGTCGGTCCAAAATGTATACGGTTTGGATTGTTCCAATGTCGGTCCTACATTGGCTCTCGTTTGTTTGAGGGTAAGAATAGCCATCCTCGCTATATTGTACCATCATTGTGCCATTTTAAAATGGACAAATATTGTAACATTAAAAATTTAGGAAAATAAAAAGAACTCTTTGTTAATCGGAGGTAAAGAAGGTCGTCAGTTGGAGTTACGTGCGCGTCCGCTTTCAAATTGGGATTTTTGGGGGGATGGAGTGAATTACGAGTTACGGCCCTTGAATCACGCTGTCTAGCTGACAGAAAAAACACTCACCACATCTTCAGCTCAGTCAAACCGATTTATTTCATATTTTGGAAGTCCGATGTCGGTTCTGGGTATGCTGATTCAAAGACTTGAGCCATGCGCTCGAGATATCAAGCTCAACAATCCAAAAGAGAGAACATCCCGATCTACAAAGGCATTGAAACTCGGGAACAGAAAACGAACGCAATCGGCACAACAACAACATCAAGAACTTGCCTGTGCCGATTTTCCGAATATTCCACCCGCTATGACATTGACAGGCAGGACCAGGTAAATAATTCCATCACTCAAAAATTTATAGCAGGGGGTCGGTTTAAGCGCAAGCGAACACCCAAATTAATAAAAGAAAGGCTGTCACCCATTGTATAATTTGTACCCCCTCCCCTCCCCCGCCCATGCACACACAACTCGTCCTAACGTCGAGCTTAGCAGCTTACCACACGTAAGCACGTCATTCACACGTTTTCAGGGCAAGTCTGATGCTTGTAGGACATCACCCCCCCCCCCTATTATTCCCTCCCTCTCCATATTCCTTCCTGGACATATTCCTCTCTGGACATATCCCCCCCCCCCCCCCCACGCACCCCTTACTGTTTTCAGATATTAAAAAGATATATTTTATGTAATTTTGTTTCCTGAAAAAGTTCGCCAAAAATGACCAAAGTCGATTGGTCGAAAGCCCCGGCGGCCGTCAAGATTGATATGAAAACCTTATACGGTCTGGACCCACTGAACCAATCGATGCGAGACTTGGCATACATGTTCAATGACCAATGCGAAGGCACAAAGCTTTTTATCAACTGTTTATCAGGGTGAGAGATTTGTAGTTTGATAACAAGGATAATTATCAGTAATCAGTATACCGGTAACCCAGCTGACAAATCACAATAATATTAATAAATGTCAGTAAGTTTTTGCTTCTAGAATTATCTGAGAATGAAACTGGAAAACACCATGAGAAATAGAGAATTGCCCAAGAACAAGAAAATATCCCTTGCCCCTTAATGTAGGTCCATCTATAGTCCAATCTTGAATGTAGATCGACTGGGACTACATATGGGCCCGTCTAATGGCGAAGGGGGTGGCGGGGGATTTAGAATATCTGACCACCCACCTGACACCCGAAAGAACCTACAGTTGGCATGGATAATTCCCCTTTGAATCCTATAACTAGATATAGATTTTTTTTTGACCTGATCGTCCATGAAGTACACCCAACCCTCTTCCTAAAAGAAGTTAGCTGAACCATGCCTATAGTAATGACATGGATGTGGGGAGATCTTCTTGGTTGGTGACTTCACTGCAGGACAAAACCATGCTGATGATCATGCTATTTTACTAATCATATAAAAAGTTTACACTTTGATACATACAGGTAGGATAGATTCGCACCAGCGTCACTTCCGGTGCATCGATGCACGACTCCCGGCGTACATTTGTGATTCGTTATCTTCCGCTCCAGCCTATATCTACAGCATAGGGCAGATTTTTAGCTATTGATGGTGTAAATATTGTAAATATGCATCAAATATCTATTCCAAGAAATGTATTATGACCATTATGATTTAATACATTGATGATACCTTTTGCAACTGCAAGTCAAAAATAGTCCATTCATGTACCACTGATTAAAAATGAAGCCATAAGAATAGAGGACTAATGTGAACCACAAATTTATGCGGGAGTCGCGCATCAGTGCACCTGTTGGCGTGAATCCTTTGTCCAAGCAGGCCTACAGAGACTAATAATTATAGGTTTCAGTACTGGTATATGTATTAAGTTCATGAAAGGGGAGCAGGGACTTTTATATCTTTAGCCAAATGTAGAATGTGGATTTATGTTCCTAGATTGCCATATATATTTCCTGTATTCAAATTTTATGGAATTTAGTTACATATCAGTTCAGTTATATCATACCATTTCAGGCCTCAATTTAAGGAGTGCTGATGGTAACCTCTCAACATGTTACCATGAATTCTACACTGGTAACCTGTGGGAACCTATTGCATAATTATTAACCTAATCTGAAAATAGGTTACCACTATTTTTCATACGGCAACCTCCAGGCAAACTGAAAACAGGTTACCACCTTAAATTGAGGCCTGCCATATATTTCCTGTATTCAAATTTTATGGAATTTAGTTACATATCAGTTCAGTTATATATCATACCATTTATATCTGAAATTTAGTGCTTCAACATTGTTGATCAGCAATAGTCATGATAGTATGAAATGATTGCTATTTTGATTGAAAAGGCATTTAATTCAATCATTCTATTACTGGAAATTTCTTGCTTGAACAGTGTTGAGCAATATTATGAGATGATTGCTATTCTGACTGAAAAAGAGAGATTTTTCTTTATTTTAAAATCTGGTACTATTTCAAAGGAAAGGAATACATGTACTTATTACCAGTTTCCCAATTTATCTAAAATATTTCTGTTTACTTTCAGAATTGAATTGTACTTCTATGCTGACCAAATGGAGAATATGCATGGGCACTGCACTACTGAGATGTGTGATGCATCTAAAGAGGATGAGTTAACAAATATGTTAACATGGTATAAGGCATGATAAATAATATTCCCCAAAAAAACACAGTGTAAAACTCATATGGTAACATCGTCTGCATTCTCGCTCCACCAGAGATATGCTACCACTATGCCTCTGGTGGATAATGAAAGCCAGTGTAGTATGTGTTGGTCATCAGAGTTAGCTGTGTATTATAAACAGCCACATATGCTTGTCAGCAAGAGGCGCTAAAATTGAGACTAATGACGAGTGTGTCAGAACATTACTTTGAATTCGATCTATTTCAAATTTGTTGTTTATATATTGTGTAAACATAACCCATTTCAATCAGCAAATGTCTACATGTACATTTTGAAGAGACCTGATAGATTAATATGGATTTGGAGATTTTTATGTGTGCAACAGAAGAAAATAGCAAACAATATATATATATAGTGATATCATGCCCTTCTGGTGTGAGCCATCAAATTAGAAGAAAAGCAAACAACTGAACTTCTCGTATAATCTCCTAGCGTATATTAGGCAAGATAGACATCTGTCCCGAGAATGGAGAATCCAAATCAGGGGTTACCTCCCCTGTATGCCCATACAGTAGACCGGTTATGCCAGCATTCGTTTCGCTGCCTGTTCATTCTCCAGATCAGGGGTGTTTATTGGGACACGATACATTCTGAAATGTGTAGAATGAGTCTATATCCAGACAGAATTTTGAATCAACGATGCTGGTCATGATGACCTGTCTTCTGTGTGGATATACAGGGGAGGCAACCAGTCTATATCCAAATACATAAGCATAATGTCACAAATATCACGAATGAATTCCTGTAATGACTGTCATGACCTGTCACCCAGGATAATGCAATCTGGTCAGAAGCATAATGTTGGAAATATTCTGACAGATGATCCACAGTCACTGAGAACAAGAAATAAAATAAGGCATGTCTGGACAATGTCACAAGCAAATTTGTAGTTCTGCCATGAACTGGCAATATGTAGATCTGATTACACCTTCACCAGAGTAGGGCCATTGGTATATAAGATCTGTGTTTGATGTAACCATCCTACCAAAAATATTTAGCAATTTTTGGGTAGCCTCATTTTTTTATTATTTGAAATATAAAGGATTCCAGTAGTGATCTGTTCAAAATTTTCAAAAATTAATGTTATGACTTTTTGAGTTATAAATAAGTAGATACCAATAAATCTACATATGCATAACCTATAACCAATTTCAAATCTTGTTTTATAAATGTTTTGTCAAATTCACATTTGATAATGATAAATTATAAAATAAAATAAAAATGCCTTCCAACCTATATCTACTCACCAATATCCATGAAACCTGGTGACATTTTATCCTTCTTTCTATCCCATGATGCATTATGTATCCATGCCAACTGAATTACAGTTTCCACCTGTGTAGTCCAAAGATGGTGGATTTATACTTCTGATTCCCACAATGCAGTGCAGTGATGACATCAGGTTCAATGTCTATTATTGAACCTTAGTTACAACTATTATTATGGATGGCCTAAAGTTAATCTGCCATGGCAATTGTCCAGTAGGCCTACTTACTACATGTTTATATTTGCAGGAAAGTAATAATTTGTGAATATATTATTTGGATCTCACATAAAATTGAGTAGTAAACAGTCTCGACCAGGACTGAAATTCTGAACATTTCATGCCTTGAACCTAGAAAGAGATACTGTTGCCTTAAACATGATAACATAAATATCATTGTCTTGCAGGTTCAGTGCATTCTCAGGTTGAAGACACTTGTGAGCTTCATAGTGAGTAGAACTTGTACATGGACTGCAAAAATAAATGAAATTTAAATTTATCGTTCTCAAAACTGCTGAACTAAGAAGATTTATCTTGCTGTTCCCTCATATTTTTCTGTGCAAGAAGAAACAAGGAAACCTTTCCTGAAAATCCATCAGCAATCTCAGTCAGGGGAGAATAGCAAGAATCTATTTTCATGGTGGATTTCATCATTGAGACAAGTGTAATCTATCATCTAAATGTAGTTTAAATCTGTATTAGACCATCAGTTTGTCAAAAAAGTTATTCTTTAAGACTGATGATCATTTAATCTTTCAGAATATATGAGGTTGATGACCAGGAGATGAAAGCGTGACCATGCAGGCTGTATGGTGCTTGAGTAACACTAAAATAATCTTCTCACTCGTGTTTCTATGTAAAAAAAAAAAGTAAATAAATCTGAATGCTAAATGTTACTTTTCTCTGTACATGTTTTGCAGCCATTGTAAGTCGACCTCAGTGAGTTCTCTTCATATTTGAGTCTGTACCGCCTACAATGCCCATGTAAGTAACAGCCTCTTCATTTCACTGCACTGCAACAGTCTAGTGGTTAGCGCATCCTCCTCACAAGTGGGAGGTCCTATGATCAATCTCTGGTCGAGTCATATCTAACACTTAAAAACTGGAACTTGTTGCTTCCTTCATTGATGCTCAGCATTAGGAGGATAGATCAATGTGACTGAGTGAAGTATCATCAGTAAAGACAGCACTATAACAAGAGACAAAATTGGCTTCAATATGCGCCAGCAAAACAAACACATTAATTTGGTAATGAAACAATTAGCTTTCCCAAAATAGAGCACTGGCTTGTTTAGGAATACAGCAACTGTTGAACTTTTGACCTCAGAATCAACAGGAGCTCGGAATATCCGAAAGACAGAATGCATATTCTAGAACCGGAGAGATCACATCTCAAAATGAATATGTTTGCTATGACGGTATACATGAAGTTTGGTCACATTCCACAGCCCTGAATTGAAATATACTGCTGATAAACATTCTCATTTTCCTGATCTTCAAGCCGAGTGATTACTTGACTGTTGACCTTTTGACCTGTCACAGCGCCCAGACAATGCAGATCATATCTACTGCTTCATCTGTTTGTTTCAGATTTGCCTATGACCTGTCACAGTACTCAGCCAATACAGATCATATCTACTGTTTCATCTCTTTGGAGAATGTTTCATCTGTTTCATCTGTTAGTTTCAGATTTCTTTTTGACCGATCACAGGTCCAAGATATTGCAGATCATATCTAATGTTACATCTCTTTGATTTCATTTTTCCCTAGGACCTGTCACAGTACCCAGACTATGCAGATATCTACTGTTTCATCTCTTTGGTTTCAGATTTCTCTGTGACTGGTTATAGAACCCAGACATTGCAGACCGTATGTACTGTTTCTTCTGTTGGTTTCAGATTTCTTTTTGACCTGTCACAGATCCAAGATATTGCAGATCATATCTAATGTTACATCTCTTTGATTTCAGATTTCTCTATGGACTGTCACAGAACCCAGACAAAGCAGATCATATCTACTGTTTCGTCTCTCTGGTTTCAGATTTCTCTTGTGACTGGTTATAGTACCCAGACATTGCAGACCGTATGTACTGTTTCTTCTGTTGGTTTCAGATTTCTTTTTGACCTGTCACAGATCCAAGGTATTGCAGATCATATCTAATGTTACATCTCTTTGATTTCAGATTTCTCTATGACCTGTCACAGTACTCGGCCAATGCAGATCATATCTACTGTTTCATCTCTTTGGAGAATGTTTCATCTGTTAGTTTCAGATTTCTTTTTGACCGGTCACAGATCCAAGATATTGCAGATCATATCTAATGTTACATCTCTTTGATTTCAGATTTCCCTAGGACCTGTCACAGTACCCAGACTATGCAGATGATATCTACTGTTTCATCTCTTTGGTTTCAGATTTCTCTGTGACTGGTTATATAGTACCCAGACATTGCAGTACTCGGCCAATGCAGATCATATCTACTGTTTCATCTCTTTGGAGAATGTTTCATCTGTTAGTTTCAGATTTCTTTTTGACCGGTCACAGATCCAAGATATTGCATATCATATCTAATGTTACATGTCACAGTACCCAGACTATGCAGATTATATCTACTGTTACATCTCTTTGATTTCAGATTTCTCTATGGACTGTCACAGAACCCAGACAAAGCAGATCATATCTACTGTTTCGTCTCTCTGGTTTCAGATTTCTCTTGTGACTGGTTATAGTACCCAGACATTGCAGACCGTATGTACTGTTTCTTCTGTTGGTTTCAGATTTCTTTTTGACCTGTCACAGATCCAAGGTATTGCAGATCATATCTAATGTTACATCTCTTTGATTTCAGATTTCTCTATGACCTGTCACAGTACTCGGCCAATGCAGATCATATCTACTGTTTCATCTCTTTGGAGAATGTTTCATCTGTTAGTTTCAGATTTCTTTTTGACCGGTCACAGATCCAAGATATTGCAGATCATATCTAATGTTACATCTCTTTGATTTCAGATTTCCCTAGGACCTGTCACAGTACCCAGACTATGCAGATGATATCTACTGTTTCATCTCTTTGGTTTCAGATTTCTCTGTGACTGGTTATATAGTACCCAGACATTGCAGTACTCAGCCAATGCAGATCATATCTACTGTTTCATCTCTTTGGAGAATGTTTCATCTGTTAGTTTCAGATTTCTTTTTGACCGGTCACAGATCCAAGATATTGCAGATCATATCTAATGTTACATCTCTTTGATTTCAGATTTCCCTAGGACCTGTCACAGTACCCAGACTATGCAGATTATATCTACTGTTACATCTCTTTGATTTCAGATTTCTCTATGGACTGTCACAGAACCCAGACAAAGCAGATCATATCTACTGTTTCGTCTCTCTGGTTTCAGATTTCTCTTTGACCTGTCACATATCCCAAACAGTCACAGATCCCATTGTATCTACTTTTTCATCTGTTTGGTTTCAGATTTCTGTATGTCCTGTCACGCATCACAGACTTTGCAGATCGTTTATCTACTGTTTCATCTGTTTGGCTTCAGCAGATCATTTATCTACTGTTTCTTCTGTTGGGCTTCAGATTTCTCCATGGTCAGTCACAGATCCCAGACTATGCAGATCATATCTACTGTTTGGTTTCAGATTTCTCTTTGACCTGTCACAGGCCCCAGAATATGCAGATCGTATATCTGCTGTTCATCTGTTTTGTTGCAGATTTCTCTATGATGTGTCATAGATTCTATCTAGACTATGCCGATCGAATCTAATTTTTCATCGTTTGTTTTCAGATTTCTCTACGACCTGTCACAGATCTCAGACAATACAGATCATGTTTTATCAAGCAGTCTTGTCTGCTCTTGCCTTCTTCAAGACAACCTGTGCTACTTTTGCATTTCTGACACTTTCTTCACTCAGGTAATGATCACAGAGGCCAGGCTAGGGGGTTTGGATTAGAAATGCTTGCTAAAGTACGAGATGTGAAAAGCAAGTTAAGCTATTTGTCCTTGACATTCCTGTGGGTCATTTTTGAAGTGCTGAAATACTGTGTACATTATCATTGTGTTTAAAATTATTGTACCTACCTCTTAAACATACTAATCACTGAAGCACAGAATTGTCCAGTTGCTCTCTTTATATGCCTATCCTTAGACATGGGGCAAATAGGAACCCTTTTCATTTTGAGGTCAAAATGTCCAAGGAGATCACTGTGATAAAAATAATCTGGATAATGACAAACCTCAGGTATATCACTACCGGTACCTTGATCTTGTAGGCATAAATCTGTGAGTCTACAATTTACTTTATGCCTTTCTCATTTGAGATTGCAAATATTAATTCTGGTCAAATGTGTGGGCAAGTTTTGAAGCCCTACAGGCTCTTGTTAAATTTGATTTGGAATGTGAATTTTTAAACTCCTGCCTTTGTCAAGGGAAATAACTTTGCTGAAAGTGTTGATCAATACTCATGGTTCAGTACAATATGCAGCTGACCAGAAGCAGAAGACTGATCGCAGTTTCTCCTACATTAAAGTGTAACTGTGGTACTTGTGTAAGTGCACCTCATATTCAAGTTAACAATGTGAATAATAAAACATCTTTCCCAATATTCTGTCATTTTATGGCTCAGAGGGTTCAAAGGCAACTTTCTACAGTGGGAGAAATCTTCACTGCCCCTTTTTGACGTCATAAATTGAGTGTCCTCATGCACAGTCTGCTTGATGTCGAGGCAGTGCAGAGAATGGAACAGATTAACAATGTTGCGTTGTGAGATGGATAATCGTTCCATAATAACGTCGCAAGTTGCGATATGCTTGTGGCGCTGTGCATTACAATAACATTAATAACTTTGAAATTGTAAAATTTAAAGTCGTAAAACAAGAAACAGGGTATAAATTCAATAATTTGGAAGATTATCTTGAATATGATGCAAACTTACAGAAGTACCACAGTTACACTTTAAGATGTGATACAATTTATTAGAGTGACTGATCAGAATTAGTAGCAAAATTTGGTGGTGATTGAAAGTTAGTAGATTGATTCAATTAATGGGTGCTCATCATAAGGACAAATGAGGACATACAACTGAAATTACTTTCAAAGTTTTATTCCATTTGCAGGTAGGAGTAAATATTGCATCACTTGATCTGTCAGTCGACGATGCCTTGTAGTATGAAGATCTTGGTGCTGGTAGCTGAAAATCGGTGACTCCAAAATTTTATTTGGAAATGTACAGGTAAATAATCTGCACTTTCATAAAGTCTAAGTAATCTCAAGACATGCTGAAATAAAACATGTTATGTTGTAATTATTATTAGGTTTTATTATGTAAACTAGATTCCACCTAACGAATTTCAATTCTCTCTCTCTCTCTCTCTCCAATGTAGGACGCAGTGTTAATTAGTTCGTCCTAACTGCTAAGAATGAAGGATCTAAATTGGTGATGTTGCAGTGAATTCCTTCTCTAAATGCATACGAGATATGTGAGAAATTTTATTAATTGCATGTTGATATGATATATATTTCTTCACAGAATAACCCATGCTACAGTACACTTGTCCTCATGGTGGTGAATAATCCAAGCATAAAACCAATGCCATCGCAGTGTGGATGATCTGCTATTTGAGAGTTGAGATCCTCAGCCGGAGACTGTCACAGTGTGGATAATCTGCTATTTGAGAGTTGAGATTCTCAGCCGGAGACTGTCCCAAGAATTTTGAAACATTATGTCAAATCGACAGAACTTGAGAGCTGTACTCTTCCAGACTCATTTCTTTATAGTGTAAATTTCCATTCAACTTCACAATAAGCGACTCCTAGACTGCATTGCAACGTCACAGAGGAGCAACCTGTCAAATAAAAGGATGATGAAATCAGATTTTAATATATGCTTTTGATATGGTGTCTGCGAGCCACATGTATCATTGACATACTTTAGTTTAACTGATCTCAACATGCTCAAAAAAGACCAAATTGGAATGGTGTTCTGACAATGTAATGAATTTCATTATAGTGAGGGTTCACTGTATATTCATACGATTGCACATTATGTCTGTCAAATCTGTGATTCACTGCTTAAAGGTGAAATGCAAAGGTCATATTTTGTCTTTTATGTTCTTCATGGGTTAATGTTGGAACTATCAGCTAATTTACTTCTTTTGGTTTTATTAGAAGTATTTTGTCTACTAGCTAGTAGCTTTAGAAAAGTTGGTATCTCAAGCCTGGTCGATTTCAAATGAAATCTGCATCACTTATCTGGCCTTGTTACCCCTCGGGGAAAATGTGCCCGAATGGTATTGTCATCGTTGCTTCATCTGTCTGTCTGTCTGTGGACACGGTTTCTCAAGAAGGATTATAGCCAGCATCTCTCACAATTCGGAAAACATCACATGGCATCAAAATAACTCCCATTTAGCACCATGTTATAAATTGCTGAAGTGAATGGATTACCTCGGCAATTGCTGAATGCTGTGGCCAATTGTGAGGGTTGAGCCAGGCATTGAAATTCATACCACTTATGCATCTGGTGAAAGGTGAGAAGCTTATTGAAATGACTGACCGTGGCCTATTTTATCAAGGTCAAATTCTATTATTTGCTATACATTATTTAAAGATTAAAGCTAAGGTCTCCAAATTCATATTAAATATGCAATTGGTGATTGCCTAGAAGCCTATTCCAGTGGACTGACCTTGATCTATTTTTTCAAGGTCATATACTGTTATGAAATGTTTTGAATTATGATATAACATGAAGAAATGTAGCTACTAGGCTTTCCAAATTAATACTATGTATACATCTGGCGATGGCCCAGAGGTGTGCTGAAGATGACTGACCTTGACCTATTTTCTACAGATCAGATTCTATTTAGTACAATATTTCATGAAGGAGTATATCTACCTTGTCCAAATTTATACCATGTATGCCTGAACCTGAAGTCTATTGAATATCACTGACCTTGACCTATTTTCTAAGTTAAAAGGTCAAATTCTATATGTTCAGGTGTATAAGATCTTGTTCCATATGCAATTAAGTTAGATAATTGTTGAAGATGATTGACTTTGATCAGTATTTCCAAGATCAAACTACTTGATTTGATTATGTCTACCAGAACCTCACCGCAAAATTTTCCCATCAATTAAGGCCTTGGCAAAAGCCGACCTGGCTCAACTTCTATGTATTTCTAAAATGATAGAACTACAGTCAACACTACTAGATCACCTTTTTGTCAACCTACAATACATGGTGTTGTCAAAGTTCTAAAAGTACATCGTATTCAATGCATGACTGTAGACAATAACTGAGAGCCGACATGGCCGAGGGGTATTGGAGGCCATTTTATGCCACAGCTCGGTCAATACTTGAATGGGTGACCGGGTGCTGTACTGGCTGGGCTGATCAGTGTTCAGGGTAATAAGAACTGTGAGCACTCTTATGTTCTGGCACATGTATGCACCGTCGTGATATGACTGAAACAAGGTTGAAAACGACGTTAAACCCTACTACTCACTCACCCTTTTATGTCACAGGTCGGATGTCCATGCTTGTAATGTTCCGTCTTCAGGTGGCTGGAAGTAAGGAAAGGAAAGATTACGTAGTGATGATTGTGTGCAAATTGGAAGTCAGCTGGGCTTGGGGAACCAACATTTCAAACGATTCTAGCAGACAAACTACTTCAAATTAAATCAAGTACCAGTAGCAGATATACCGATATTTTTATCATTATTCAACTTATACATGTTATATAAAATACTAAAAGAAGAATCTAAAAACCTTTGCATTTCAACTTTAAAAGATGCAGCAATAATTGAGATTGGCTTTGTTTAAGTTAACAAATACTAAATATAGAGTATTCACTTTGAAAGACCCAATACTTGATATCTGGTCCTACAACAACGGTAATGTGAGTGGAACTGCTGATATAATTGGCCATGATATAAAGTTATTTCTCACATCACAACGGTCAAAAGCAATGTGATACACCCATGTGATACAAAACCTGTATCATACCCTTACAGTTTGCTAACTATATTTTTGATTATTTTTCAACATTATTTTGATGTGAGAAATAAATTATAACATTCTTGGTCATGTATCTGATTTTTATCACACTCGTTTGATAAAACCCATATGAAACTCGCTAAAGCTCGTTTCATATGGGTTTTATCAAACTCGTGATAAAAATCAGATAAATGACAACTCGTAGTGATAATCTATGTACCGTGGATTCGCGAGTTCAATGTTTAAATTCACACACCCTGCATCTGACCATAGTTCAGCCGATGTGCACATTGTCTTGAGATGGGTAAGCCAATGTTGAAAATTCTGATTTATTTCAAATTTATCCTAGGGCATCACCTTCCCTATCGCTATGGTTATGATTGACAGGTGTGCCTGAAAATTACATGCGCCTACTCCATCGATAGACAGTATATTTCACATTTGAAACCTAAAGCAGCTATTTTGCACTAATATACAGTACTACTTCATTGGCCCTGGTATTGAGGAACCACGACATACGATGCCTTGCAAGTATCCTGAGTATAGCTAATACAGCAAAATGCTGTGGTATTTTATGCCAATCATCCCTTGAATTCTTTCATAGATAATATTGTATTAGTTGGATAGACGATGGTGGTGTGTAAACAGAAAGTGACAAACACTTCCTGGTCCACTGGTGAAAAATCTACATGAATATGGATTTTGAGTTTCTATTTTATTCCATTTTAGTGTACCATAACTAAAATATTCCATTTTTGGTACAAACAACAAACAACCTCGCAGCACAAAATTTTCTTATGTATTTCTGTATCAATCACTTTGAATAAGTTTCTTTCAGTTTCAATCACGAAACAATGTTTTTTTTAGTTTTCTTTTGAACAGTCTACTTAAAAAAAAAAAAAATTCTTTCATGAAAGTTTAATGTAATAATGATTAATCATTTTGTCAAATGTCATTCTTTGTTCTTCAATAGAATTTCTCTTATTTCCACTATCAATGTTGAACATTTGTGGGAAATGAATGAACATACACTGGTACAATTGCTGTTTCGGACCATTTTGCATGGCAGGACGGTAAATTTAACCCATGAGCATATTAGTCCATTATCTTTGATGTTCAGTTAGACAGTGAAATAATATCGGTTGGTAAGCTTACACTATCATCTAGCGTAATCAACCTTTCAGAATAATTGCAGTATATCTGACAGTATTTGGTCTTCAACCCATCAGATTGTTATTTCTCACGGAGGA
>JAVTVY010047735.1:0-23584 GCA_036873755.1 Hanleya hanleyi | reverse complement strand
AACCGATAAATATCTCTTCTCGAAGGGTCCCGGTTTTTCTCTATCGATTATTGTTCCGGTTTGCTCCCGGTTTTCTCTCGAAGTAAAAGTCCATCTCGATCTCCCTCGAAATAAGTCGACTTGCTTCGAGAATGGAATCGAGATGCCTTCAAATGAAGGTTGAACCATTGGAAAGACGTATGCTCGCTCTATATGTACTTCTCTGTGGCAGCTAGACGAATCCCGGCGAGTACATATGCATTAAGCCATGGATAATGAAGTACATTGAATATGATTCTTTTTACATTATTTTGTGTTTCCGTCTAGAGATCTGTAGTCGTATACTTGCTCTGACAGCTCAATTTTGATGTATGGAAAGGTAAAAAAAAACATCACCAACTGAATTACATAAGTTGGCTCATTATTATTCAGTGTAAATTATTTCGAACCTGTTTTAGAATTTGAATCAATTTATTAGATATGTCCACTAACTGCGAAATGTAATAAATTCTCCAACCTGGAATAAAATTCCATATGTTCTTCTGAAAGTATATCAGAATGGGAGGTTTTGCTTGATATTACTTATTTGGTAGGATCTTGACTTGAATTATTGTACCACGTCTCTTCAAAGATTTCCCCGGTTTTCTGAAATACAGCAGCCTTTAAGACCACAAGAAAGGCTGGTAATGCATTGGAAACCGGATAATGTAAACATAAACGCGCGATCGTATGGCAAGCCGTTTTACTTTTTATTCAGTATTTGGTGATATCATCAAATATTTGCTGATATCATGAAATGATTTACTGATATCATCAACTATTTGCTGATACCAACAAATATTTACTGATATCAGCAAATATTTGCTGATATCACCAAATCATTTGATGATATCTGCAACTGATTTGCTGATATGATATCATAACCGCTTTATTTGTTGATATCAGCAAATGATTTGCTGATATCATCAAATGATTTGATGATATCAGCAATTGATTTGCTGATATCAGCAAATGATTTGACGATATCAGCAAATACGTTATATTTGATGATATCATTAAATATGGTGGAAGGTCAAAGTATGAACCATAACATGGAAGGCTCCCTGTTCAGAATGACAATAAACTTCGTCACAGCGCATGTTCCGTTTCACAGGCTCGCGTCGCTATTTCTGTCCCCATTAGCGGCGGTTGACCTTTACGTCCTGACCATTAACCACTGTGGTGGACCTACCTCGCACACGAGTTTCTGTGTACATCCGACCGGACCCCCGGGCAAGGTCAACATAGATATAACACAGAATTGAAAAGTGATCAACAAATAGCGCTTGAGATCATACTGAACTTACAGGGGACATGCTTAGATAAATAATGTCACAGAACTGCTTCAAGCTGTATCGGCTTTAGTACTATTTGATTACAGTACCCACATAATATAAAGATAAAAAGAAACCATATGACTTCATTGAGGCTTGGTTAGTTCTGTCTTTATCGTTAAGAGCCTGGTCTCCTGTTACGGGTCAGTAAAGGGTCATAGAGATTAATTCATTGTTGTATGTGCGGCTACGCCTTATCTCCTGCCCTAAAAGCTAACCAATGAAGAAGCACGACAACCGACTCTGCCTCAATGTACCATGTTCCATGCTGACCGGCTTTCCCGAAATCATTATCCCCTTTCGCCTCATCCCGATTATACTCAAATGCAGACCTAATGAATTTGTGACTACAAGTCAATAACCCGCGATGGAAAAGTTTATCTTCCCTGCTGTATATTTATTTGAATGCCCTTATATTCATGATTCTATTTGTCATTTATTAGTAAAGTTTGGCGTAAGGTATATGCCAGAGGTTTGATAGGTGTTATTGTTTGGCAGATAGCTTTACCACAAGGTATAAATTATCAAACAACAGAATGAGAAGGGAGCAGGCATTCCGCCATATTTAATGGTATCATCAAATGATTTGCTGATATCAGCAAATCACTCGATTTGATGACATCATCAAATGATTTGCTGATATCATCAAACCATTTGGTGATATCAGCAAATCATTTGGTGATATCAGCAAATCGACTGATTTGGTGATATCAGCAAATCATTTGATGATATCAGCAAATCATTTGATGATATCAGCAAATCATTTGATGATATCATCAAATCATTTGAAGATATCAGCAAATATTTAATGATATCAGCAAATGCCGAATAAAAAGTAAAACGGATTGCCATACGATCGAAGTGTTTGAGCATTCCATATAAGTTTTTCATACTGACAACACGTGGTATTGTTGTAATGAAATGTACATGAACGTTAATTTTAAGCCTGATTGCACTCTGAATGGACGCTAATTACTTGCATTTCCCTCTATCTGTTCGCTGTTGTTCCAAGCCGACGTTTTTCACAGACTAACTGTGGAGTGAATTATCAACACTTCTCGTTCCGATTGTCATTATTTCCGGTAACCACTACCAAGCAAGATTATATCAGAAATAATCTCCTTACTATAATTATATTTCAAGACAGTAATTCTCAGTAAAAAGGAATCTGCAACGAACAATACAAAATTATAGACACCGGTTAAACACTTCATTTTTCGGTTGAAACGATCCATGTTTGGTTTAAAACAATTTTATGGAATAATAATTATAGCATGCTTTTTAATATATCATTATTATTCAGATTACATGTATATCCAGTTGATGTGTCATTTATTCCGCGTCGGACAATCAGTGTTTGAGAAAATCATTCAATTCTATATTCTTAATTTATATATATAAATGAAACATTTTCTCTCAATTGGATTCAAATCATGGATATATCGATTAAACATATAATAACATGAAATTGTATTTTAGGCTGCGACATGCTGATGCGATAATCGTCCTCCTAAAATATGGTACCCTCACAACACTCTGATCGCCTGAAAACTAAGAAACGACCAGTTTAAGTCCAGCAAAACACGGACATATACAAACCGGGACCCCCTTCGAGATTACCGATCAATTTCGTATCCATCTCGAAAACCGGGACGTTTCGATCGAGATAGACCCGGGAGCAAACCGGGAGACGTCTTCAGGGGCCCCGGTTCTGCCCTCCCGGTTTCAGCCGAGAAATTTCTCGATCCATCTCGAAGGCATCGAGAAAGTGCCTCGATTAATTGGACGTGACCCCTTAGGCACCGAGCAATGCTTTAACATTGACTATACCGCAAAAATCGGAAAATGACGACCATTGTGGGTTTTTTTTGAAATATTGAAAATCCATGCAACTTTGAAGATGTTATTGTCTCGGAGTTAAATAGGCATTTGCAAATAGAAGTCATTGTCTGTAAAACCCCGTGAATAAAATAGTATAGAATTGTCATTGTCAGGAAATGGTAGGTGCCCAACCTCAGCCTAACGTAACATGGACAATGACGTCGTTTCGCGCCTTTTGCGGTTAGAGAGTTCCATCACGAGCAATCATCAAACTATATTACGTGGAACGTGAAACTATGTGTGTTTCAGACGATTCCTTTTGAGCTTGAGTTTGAAAAACATGTACAAATCACCACAGGGGTCACTATTGACTCTAGTGATACTTTTAGAAATATGTAGTCAGTGTGGTCATATGACTCCTTGTCAGTAAACCGGCACGTTTTCCGCCACTCTTTCAATGTTGCGTTTAATTGTTGCCTGTATATGGCGAGATTTTGTTGGTAGATATTTCGTCCCCGAGACTTGCCCTCTGTACAAATAATTGTGATTGTAGTTTTGTGTCTTATAAACATGGTGAAGAATGAAGCGCTTGGCCGGCGTCTTGCCTCACGGGTATTTGGTCTGAATACGAACTTGCATTCAATAAATACTCCCACGTTTGAGCAGTGTTTTTTCTATCTGGCGGTCACATATTTCATCATTTTCTGTCAGATGACTTGATAGAGCTATCATATCACCGCTCTGAAATACTTGTATCTAATACCGTTCAAGCCGGTGCTAGGGGTCGTCTGGTCATATCATTCAAGATGCCCACATGAACGTCTACAACATGACTTGGATACAAATCATCAAAGAGATCACTTTTGGTTCTTGTGATGTTTTTTTGAAATATGCAATGATTATATTTGTCTGTGGGGTCATAGGACTTCTCGTCAGTATCCGGCATCGTTTTCCACCACCCTTTTAATGTTGCGTTTAATATGGTAAAATTCTGCTGGTGATGTTTCGTTTCCCAGGCTTGCCCTCTGTACAAATTATTGTGATTGTAGTTTTGTGACTTGTAGTAGACATGGTGGAGAATAAAGCGCTTGGTCGACGTCGAGCCTCACAGGTATTTATCCTGAATACAAACTTGCATTCTATAAACTCTCTCTCGTTTGGGCCTTTTTTCTATCTCATTTTCGATCAGATGACTTCATGGGGCTATTAAATCATCGCTCTGAAATATTTGTATCCAATACTGCTCAAGCCGGATGTCCACATGAACATCTGCAATGAAAGCGTGACTCAGACACAAATCATCACAGGGATCGCTATTTGGTTATTTTGACGTTTTTAGAAATATATATTATATCATTATATTTGTCTGTGAGGTCATATGACTTCTTCTCGTATGCCGGTATGGAGGCTAAGAATGTCCGGTGGCTACGAGTGCCCGGCCCCTATCTTCTAATTCAGCTAGGACATTTTTCTCCACATTGGGTCAAGTGTCCGTCCTTGGTTGCAATAGAAACTGATATGAAGAGGGACACTAATCACCAGGACATTCTTATCCATCACACCGGCATCGTCTTACACTAAACTTTTAATGTTGCGTTTAATTATTGTCTGTATACGATGATATTGTGCTGGTGGACGTTTCGTTCCCGACTCTTGCCCTCTGTACAAACCGTTGTGATTGTAGTTTTGTGCCTTGTAAACATGGCGGAGAATGAAGCACTTGGTCAGCATTGACCCCCCCCCCCTCCCCCCCAGGTATTTGTTTTGAATACGGACTGACATTCTATAAATACTCGTGCGTTTGGTGCACTTCTTTATATCTGGCGGTAACATATTTCATCATTTTTCTTCGGATGACTTGATAGGGCTATTACATCATCACTCTGAAATATTTGTATCTAATACCTCTCAAGCCGGTGCTCGAGACCGTGTGGTTATGTCATTCAAGATGTCTACATGAACCTCTACTGGGAAAGCATGGATGGGATACAAATCATGACAGGAATCACTTTTGGTTCTTGTGATGTTTTTAGAAAAAAATGCAATCAGTATATTTGTCTGTGGGTTTCTTGTCAGGACGCCAGCACCGTTTTCAACCACCCTTCTAATGTTGCGTTTAATTAATTAATACAAATATTTTGAAAACAAACATGCAAACACGTGAGCATCACCTGACCGTCATGTTTAATTTAACCAAGATTCTCTGGGTTGTAGTATATGTGAATACACTAACAATGGGCCTCAGATGATAGTTTAAGATGTGACAGAGCTAGATTGTGAAATATATCTACATGTAGTCTCACATTATATTACATGTATGACTAGAATTAGCTTCAGCTGGTTCCACGTGACCGGGATTTCAAATATACCGGTATGCTTTGCCTTAATTGCGGATTAAATGAAACATCAAAATGGAGCATTAATGTGGGCTAATCTGCGAATGTTATAATCACTTTAACGGGTCACAATTTGAACACATGTTTAAGCTTCAGCACGCTTACGTCCACACATTTCTAAACACATCCACCCTAGCGATCATCCCTGGATAACAAACAAAATTAAACATAAAATGAAAATTAGAGACAAATTATATAGGAATAGTAGAACAACCATGATCGACAGTGATGCTATACTGTTTAAAAGACAACGACATTTTTGTAATCTATTAGTTCGTTCTGCTAAGGAAAAGTTCAGACAGAAAATTGCGGATAGAATTCACACTGGTCGAGTAGGTTCAAAATATTGGTGGAAATTGGGCAAATCCCTCTTGAGAGATAGTAACTCGACATTTAACGAGATTCCACCGTTAAAGCATACCGACGTTACGTTTGCCTATTTGAATAAGGAAAAGGCTGATATACTGAACACATTCTTTACTAATATAACAAAAAATAGATGACTCGCATTCACAGCTACCTCCTTCGTCTTGCAAGAACAATTGCCTGAATGTTATCCAGGTTTCTGTTGCAGAAGTGATGGCTATACTTAGTGACCTCGATGTTACAAAAGCTGTAGGCCCAGATTCAATTAGCCCAAAATGTCTTTATATGGGAAGAAATATTTTAGCTCCTGTATTTACTGACTTCTTTAATTTCTCACTGGCCATCGGCTCATTTCCCACTCAGTGGAAGTTAGCCCATGTGACACCAATATATAAGAGAGGCAACAGCTGCGTTTGTTCTACCTATCGGCCCATATCTCTCTTGAGTTGTGTTAGCAAAGTAATGGAACGAGTTGTAGCCAAGCACATATTTGATTTTGTTAACTACGAAATAAATCAAAAGCAGTCAGGTTTTCTACCATCTCATTCTACTGTTACACCGCTGTTCAATTCGTCTTCTTCGACATTTCTAAAGCATTTGACCGGGTTTGGCATCGAGGACTTATTCATAAGCTGAAGCAGTTTGGAATTTCTGGTACGGTGATTCACTGAATAGAAAGCTATTTAGAACACCGAATGCAAAAAGTTGTACTCAATGGTACTGAATCAGACACCCTCCGGATTCATGCTGGCGTACCACAGGGCTCTGCATTGGGGCCTCTGTTATTTCTGTTATTTATTAATGATCTCCCTGATGACATCTTGAGTAATATATGTTTAATTGCAGATGATACGTGTCTATATATTATCTCTGAACAATTAAGTGGAACAACACGTGTTATCAGTCATGATCTAGATTTGATAAAACAATGGTCTGAGATTTGGTTGGTTGATTTCAACACTACAACGACAATATCCCTTTTGATATCAAGGTGATTACAACCTTCTATTAGTAACATCATTTTTGATAATAATGTAATTAACCCATCATCTAGCCATAAACACCTTGACGTAATCTTCAATAAACGAGGTACCTGGCACGACCACGTTGAAACATTGATTATAAAGGCACAGCGTAATCTGTCTATTCTTAGAGGACTTAAATATCTACTTGATCGGAAAAGTCTCGAGATCTTGTACAAGAGCTTTGTTAGACCCGGTTTGGAGTATGCTGATGTGGTTTAGGACAACATTGACGACGCCCTGGTAAACAGGTTGGAACTTATTCAAAAAGAATCCCTAAGGATAATTACTGGAGTTACACGTAGTTGTTCCTCAGAAACTTTGTATATTGAAGCTGGTTTTGAAAAATTGTCCCAAAGGCGCCAACTACACCGCCTTACTATGTTATACAAAATAGTACATGGTATGGCTCCTTCATATTTGCATAGTTGTCTCCCATTACTAACCCACAATCGAAATCCATACAGCATTCGTAATACTAACCAATTCACACCATATCTGTGTAGAACTACGCTATACCATAGTTCATTCTTTCCAGCGACTGTGCGCGATTGGAATACTCTGCCGGACCCTGTAAGAAATTCAGCCACACACTTAGCCCAGAAGGTGTAAATTACACCTCTACGGGGTGTAAATGGCTTGTCCCAGGGCTAACACCCTTTTGGGTGTGAATTAACACCCTCTCCGAAAGGTGTAAATTTACACCTTCTCGAAAAGGTGTTAAGTTACACCTTTTTTGCTCACATTACACCTTCCATGGGTGTTCATTCACACCTTCTGAATAAAATTTGCACCTCCCAGACAAATTTATAAGCATATTTTTGGGGGAACCCAGCATCCTATGGGTGTTTATTTACACCTTTTGACCACAACTAAACCTTTCAGTGGTGTTAATTTACACCTTTTCAACAGAATTACACCTTCTTTGGGTGTTCATTCACACCTTTTAGGCAAATTTGAATCATCTAGGGGTGCTAAAATACACCTTCTGGTGATCATTCCATCTTCCAGGGGTGTTAAATCACATCTTTTTAGTAAGAATTACACCTTTCATTGGTGCTTATTTACACCTTTTGGCCAAAATTAAACCTTCCAGAGGTGCTAAAATACACCTTCTGGAGACGATTCCATCTTCCAGGGGTGTTAAAACACACCCATTTCGTGAGAATTACACCTTTTGAAGGTGTTAATTTGCACCTTTTTAGTTAGAATTAGTGGTGTTCGTACCACCCAGTAATGGCTCTTGGTTGAGGTACACAATAAGAACATTAACACAAAATATATGTATGATATATTTTATTAAGGAAATCACAAAAAGCACATTTACATTGGTCTTTATCATGTTAGCCCTCCCTGATATCATAGTTCACTCTCAATCCCTGGAAGCACAAAGTTCAAACGATTAAAAATACAAGCATCCCAACCCAACCTAAATTGAGCACGTTATGTTCATGTCACTTATGCCTCCAACTTTCACCGCCTACAGATATCGTACAACTATTTATATACACACAAGTCTTTACCCCCGCCCACTAAAGCACAAAGTTCAAACAATTTAAAGCACAAAGTTCACAAGCAACCCAACCCAACCCAAATTCAGCATGTCCTGTTGCATAGGACAGCGACCCCCGCCCCCCCCCCCCTCCTCACCTCATCCCATAGTACAGACATCAAACAGCTATAATATATACAGATGAATCTTAACCCTCAAAGCACAAAGACTTAAATACACAAGTACTCCAATCCAGGTACCGACCAAGAAGTAAAATAAGTTGCTCAACCTAAATAATAATTGGGTATCTTGAATATCCTAAATAATAATTGGGTATCTCTGCTCGTATGTGTTAATACAGGTTTCATGAAAAGTTACCCTTCATTATATTTTTCACCCTGAATACAAATGGATGCACCTGTATGGGGCCGATTTAACAACTTACTCCATGGAAAAAAATTAATAAAAATAAATGTAACAGATAATAAAGAAATAAAAACTAGCAATCCAGTTACATATCCATGATCAGTGTTCTGGGTTCGTAAACAGATATTTGCCATAGAATAATTTTCTTAATGACAACGGGTGTGTGTGGGGGGGGGGGGAGCAGATCTTTGCCATGGAATACTTTTGTAGGAATACTTTTGTAGATGACCCTCAGGGGTGCCTAGCCTCTGAGAACGAAAGTCGAAAACTCTCAGAGAGTAGGGCGTATCAGGTAACAAAAATGGCAATGACACTGGATGGGAGAGTTGGGGAGGGAAGAGTTGTACATAATCTTCTGGGATGCCTAGCCGGAGACCGAAAATCGAAAACTCTGAGAGTAGGGTATTACAGGTAACAAAAATGGCAATGACACTGGGTGGGGGAGTTGTTGTTGGTGGGGGGGGGAGTGAGGATAACTGTCATGGAATGCTTTTGTACATAACCTGCTGGGGTGCCCTGGCCTCTGAGACCGAAAATCAAAAACTCTCAGAGAGTAGCGTATAACAGGTAACAAAAATGGCAATGACACTTGATTGGGAGTTGAGGGGGGGGGGGGGGACAAGCGGTAAAATATACACATTAATATGTGTCCGAATGTTCATAACAGGGGTTTTATTAGAAGGCGACAATTTTTGGGACTACTTTCAACAGGGCAGCCACCTACTTTGCTTAGTTGTCTGTATTACTCAATGTTAAATGCCATAATAATAGCCTGCTACTTTGGTGAATTGCCACCTACCTGAAAAGTTAATGAAACCCTTACATAACTATGATACAGCGTCATGGTTCAAGAATATTTTTCTGTAAGTGAGAAGTAGCTCTTACTGCTTCTGTAACTTTGTCACCGTCCTGATAACGGTAGGTCTTGGCCTTGTATAGGACAACTTCAGAAAAAGCAGTTCGAGTTATGTCAAGGAGTTGTTAACTTTCTCGTTGTAGCGTATATTGAAAAACCAATATGCGGCGAGTAGGCATTTCAATCCCAGCAGGACATCCGTCGTGTCCAAAAGCTTCTGCTTCTCCACATAGACAGAGATGGTATCCACGGTCTCCATATTGAAACCCTGGTGGACAATAATTGGTGTCATAACAGCAAGAGTTACCTGAAAGTAACATAAAAGATATATACATGTAAGCATATGGGATTGAAAGTATTCTTCAATCATAATCTTTTACCATCATGACCAATGAGTCTTCTGAATTATACGTTGAATGTCCAAAAACCTTTTATTCTGCCTGCGGATGTAGTAATAAATCATATCATGTGTCAGTTTGTACGCTAGACAGGCTTAAAAAATATCAAACCAGGCCAAATTCCAATTCGAACCAGCATCGCTCATTACTAAGTTATATAATAATATAGTGGAAAAGAGAAGAAATGCAGTTTCCACCTCCAATGCCCTAAAGTTTTTACTTGTATACTCATCGACATTGTATGTTAGATCTATGTGATTAGCATCGTGAACTATATCGATTATACTCGTGAAGAATTATTCACTTACTTCATTTTGGATCAGCATGGTTAGGTCTTCCTTGAAATGGTCCACAATGACTGGCACCACGGCAATGGCCAGTTGATCTGTATGAGAAAAAGAATCCATATTAAATTAAATGATGAAAAATACATCTTGACAGCGCCATCCAGCCTCCCCGCCCCCATCATTTTGTTTTGCTCTCAATGGTTGAAAGAAGGCAGTTTCAGCTAATTATCTCCCTTTGATTTAAATTACAATAAACAACCCATTCAGGGATAAAATGTGTAGGAAAGTGATATTTTTATTTGGCAAACAATTGCATGTCCAGTATTCCAACATCTACGAACTGGTTGGTCGATTCAAAATCTATACCTTCCAAATAATTCATGTCAAACTTAATCTGCATTATGTCCTGCCCATTGAAGTGAAAATCATGCCAATCAATAGATTATTGCATTTTTGCAGGTTTGCAAAATACTCACATTTTTTATCATCTTCCACTGACGGATTTTCCTTCAGCGTCTTTAGCTCCTCCTGTTTTTGTTTTGAAGCCAATATGTTGAACACTGCCGACGTGTATTTCTTCATGCTTCCAAGGAACTCTTTATCAATGTCCTTCCCCACAAGTGTGTCAAAGTCTCTTAAGAACTGGAAACAGAAGAAAAGAAATCCAATTAGTATTATGTTGTTAGAAACCCATTCAGTTTTTTAAGTTATTAAGAGTGAGTGAGTGAGTGAATAGGGTTTAACGTCGCTTTCAACATTTTTCAGCTATATCACGACGGGGAAGGGAAGGGAGGGGAGGGGGAGAGGCAGGGGAACCTACTTGTAACAGAGCGGATCTAATGCTGCCATTTTATAGTGCTGTCCCACTGAAATATCATGCCGTAGGCAGACATGACACCCCACTCAGTCACATTATACTGAAACCGAGCGAACCAGTCCTTGTTCTATCCTCTTAATGCTGAGCGTAAGGGAGGGAGCAACAAGTTCCATTTTTCGAGTCTTAGGTATGACCCGGCCTGGGATCGAACCCAGTACCTACCGCTTACGACGCCGACGCTCTAACCATTAGACCACCGCAGTTATTAAGAAGGCTCTTTATGAATTTGTGTATCATCCTCCAATATCTGACCAAAAAGGTTTTTTTAACCATGAATAGCTTTAATAATTAGATAAATCATTATATTTCCATGCAGTGCTAAGGAATCAACAGCAAGTGGATGTGTCAGGCAGTGGCACTTCATCTTGGCATGTAACATCCAACATTTTTCAGTCATATCACGACAGCACAGCAAATGACGCATCATACCATAGGCAGACATGATCATGATACTCCACCCAGTCACATTATCTGGACACTGGGGGGAGGGGGGGGGGGGGCAACCAGTACTCTTAATGCTGAGCGTCAAGAGAGGAAGAATTACCATTGTTTTTGGTATGACCCTGGCAGGGTTTGAACCCACAACCTCCCGCTTGTGAGACAGTCATATCCAGTAGCATCCTCGCGAGCCAGTGTATCGATCGGTCTATTGGGATCGATACACTGGCTTGGTTAGTTACCCATACGAGTTCTGTATATAAATAGATGAAGGGATTTCCCCTGAATCAATCCAGTCAGTGAACGCGCTAAGCTGGTTGATTAGGCCATTATCCGCTGCGAGATATCAGATGAGACAGGTTTCAATTTCATCGCGGGCCCTACTGCTTTGATGTCAAGCGGAAATCGACATCGGAAGTCAAAGCAAAAACCACAAGCTGGAGATACCGACATGCTAATTCAAATATTGTGTGTTGATTGTATATTAGAGGCATCGACTCAAGAACTCATTCGAATCACCCAAAAAGTCCAGATAAACCCTCTGCGAGAATTTACGATTTACCTGGACTTGTGAAGATGATCCAGCAGGTAATCAGAGTGCGGTGCAATCAAAAGGAGATAACCCAATACCCAATCTTAACATCTTTTCTATTGTAAGAGTGAGGAATGCTGTCAAATTACCTCCCCTTGCTACAATGTAACTTTACATGTATGAGCCAATTGTCCTCTTCACTGAATTCAGACCAATATTATATGCATACTTAGTGGATATTGAAGCTGGATAGCTTAGCGTAATTTGATTTCATGCTTTACCACTGCGCTCACAAGTCTTGATTGGTGGCCAGGACCAACAGGGTGAACATACATTCAAAGTAATGATCACTGTTAGCCTAAAGTATCAATCTTCAAAACATCAAGGGTTGTTATTAACTGGAAACATACACAGAAACAAAGAGTAAATTTATGTTTTGAACTGTCAACCCCAACACAGTAATCGAGCCCAGCCCATGTAACTGAATCAAGTTTACATTCTTTGGAAAAGAAACAAAACTACGGTAATCAGACTGTATGAAAGTTGACTTACACAGTTGATTGTTCAAGTTGAGAATGCATTTCCACAGTGTCACTTGGACCAGTGTCTGTGCTTTCCTGAAATGGGAAAAAATATAAATTTTTCAACTGCGGTTTAAGGACGCACATAAGTAACTGGCTATATCCTGCGTAGTCTGCATAGAAACAGGGTAAGTCAAATATACATGTATCCACATATTCATTGAACTGAAACGATTGATCACAGTGTAGCTACAAAACCAGAAGTGAATAATAATTATAAGACTTAATAAAATTAGCAAAGGTTCCGGTCAGATTAACAGTGAATAACAGTGATTCACTTCCAAACACTGCTTTGTGGTGCGAATACATTGGGTATCATATGGAATATCAAAGACGGGGTAGACATCACAGGAGAACACGAATCATTGATACCTTATCAGTATGCTCTGAAACATTGTGAAATGCTCCGTCTGTTGTCGTATGCTGTAATATCTTGATTTTGGACTTATCGGGTATCTCATCCTGGTCCTCGAGGTCCACGAACTCTTCAAAATCAGCATCATACAACTGGAAAATAAATAAATCACATTTAAGTAAGTGCCGCAAACAATCTATCAGTCAATCTGTGTCATATACCCACGAAACTAAGCCGTCATATACCCATGAAACTAAGTCGTAGGGGCCGAAGAGAACCTACAAAAACCGATTCTCCAGTCCAGCCTAGCTCTTTTTAAACGATACGTATTCAAAAGCTTACCCGTCCTGTGGAGGTCCGGACCTCAGGGGAACGGCGCTGGTCAGACCGCTATATATTATGCCTGCTGTAAACGGTGGACTGAATTAGGCTAATCTGATTATAAAGGCGCACGGTCGATCGTCTAGCCTCGCCAGGGTCCGGTTATTTCGGCGGTGTTAATAAATATATACGACTACTCCCCGTAGTTAGACCCAGACGGAGACTGTTCGCGACTGAACAATTAAATAAAAAACGGACCAGTGAAGTAATTTTCACATTCTTTTTGCGATGGTTCTAGACCTTTTCCCAAAATATTGGAGGACACAATAATACATACATAATACATCGATAATATTTCTAAAAGATTGAACTCTATTTCACGTCAGTAACTTCATTAAATCATTAGTCTGATATGAGCTGTCTGTCCGGTGCCGACTGTATTACTGTATTGTATTTTCCCCAAACGTCCGTAAAAATCAATAGTTAATCACTACCAAAACACAAGCCTTGTCCGTAACAGTAAAGGATTTGTCTTCCCGGGGTTTCTTCAGCTGTTCAGGGGATATCAAAGCTCATGATCCGAGAGGCAGAGCTACCGAACTCCCAGAGGCATTTCCGAAAAATATCCAAGCTTACGTTCCGCTATTATCTCATCTGGCCCCGACAAATCGGCCCCGCGGGTGAGATATCAGACTGTGTGATGACATGAGCCCTATTATCCCTCGTAATATGTATAGAAGTCCCACCAGGGCCGTCCCAGGGAGTACCGGTCTGGTCAGGTCCATATATATAGCGGTAAGGTTTTGAAGCCTGTTGTTTTAAACATCATGGGCCTATACTAGTTCTGGGTTTTATATTAATAAAATTATATGTGTAAATAAATAGTACCTCAAAATATCCCAAGCATATCATTCCATGATGATCCAAGTGTTCCACTGGGCGTTATTAACTATTCCTATTACACTGTGTATTAAAATTTACTAAAAGCATACTGCATTAAACTGAGCAAAGCTATCACTGAACAAATTTATGCCGCCATATTGGATTCGCATTCAGGCAAATGCACTCCCACTTTTTATGTGAGCTGAGCATTTTGAAGCACATTTTCAACAGTTCGAGGTAGTTGCACTCCTATCTAATGAAGATAATACTAACAAATATGTGCGACTATAGTGGGCTAAATCGACACGATTTCGCAAAGTTTGAAACAAACCTTTCCGGAAGAAAATCAAACCGCCCTCCTTTTTCTCCCACGTGATCCTTGTACGCATGCGCATTGACTAGTATCATTTATAACCTGGTTCCCGAACACAATGGTATAGGTAACAAGCACCTACATAATCGGGGCACCAGGTTAACCAGTTCTGACTCGTTTACTATCTCATTTTGGGGCCTTCTATTGATGACATTTAAATAGAATTTCTATATTTTTAAGCGTCATTAAGTTGATTGAGTCAAACAATCTGTCTGAGCAGATTATATTAATCAAATTTTGCAAAAGTGTATGTTATCATAGCACCGTATTTTTTCGCATGTATGTTAGTTAATTCGACAAAGTTTCGAGCTTGTTCTGTTCTGTTGGCAGAAGTTGAATAAAATACCGTGAGCACAAGAAAATACTCAATCGAGTCACAATTTTAGCACAGTTGAAACTATGTTTCGATTACTGATTCCGACAATATAAAAAATATATTCTCCGGTATAAATTGTCTGTAAGATGTAACATTTTCTTCACCCTCTAATTACATACCTGTTTACATGTATCTCCCTGCTCCGACCTGGGTTCACAGGGGCAATTATATTGTACAAATATTAAAATATGGCATATTTACCTGTAAGGTTACGTCGTTAATGCCAATTAGATCAGCTAAGGTAGCATTCTGTGAAATTTGATCTTTAAGGTCCGACAGGCTGGGAGTTGCAAAAGGTAAAGCGATTTTCTTTCGGTTCTCACCGATCAACAGCAGGCAAGTCGCCATCTCGCAAAAAGTCCACTTGATGCATAGAACGAGCGACGTGAAAAAAACGGCTGTGCGCAATTTATCGTAATGGAAGTTTGTTTTGAAGTAATATCGCGTCGGCTTATATTGGAAATGGTGGACAGCATGGGAAGCGAAGCCATGCTTATTTACAAATTCATGAACAATAGAAGCGATGCATATATTGTTAGGCATTTGCAGAATAAACTCAAAAACTAATTGAGCAATAGAATCCGATCACCGATATGTATAGTTTAACCAAAACTTTGCGTTAGCGTCAAAGAGATATGAGATAAAGGCAGGCCGCGGATTATGATTATGGTGTGTTAAAAGGGGTCGTTTCCAGACAGGATGGTAACCATTACTTTATCAATCAATAATTTGTGACGATAATCGCACAATTGTTAATGGGTAACATGCACAACAAGCTGTCATGATTATCACTTCGAACCGTTTAGTCCATTTCACACCTTCCTGTCTCAGTGGATCAATCAAAGCAGTTTCCGTTGTATTCACTGCTTATTGTGCAAATCCCTCATTGAAATGAAGTTGAAAATCACTCTATCTGATAGCTAAGCAGTTATCAGCACTGTAGATATCGACCTGATAACTTCTTACATTGGTCGACAAACAACGTGCTTTTGTCGACTCTGCATGATACATAATATTTACTATAATGTTGATATTCAAAATCCCAGAACGCCCCTCCCCTCCCCCCCCGCCCTGTAGTCTTGGGCTCAACCTTGAGTGAGAACACTAGAGCGGCTGTTCAATTTTCACTCCCTCGTAAAACCGACTGGGGGATTGAATCTTATGGTCTGCAGCTCGGTTTTTATTATAATATTTCCGTTGGATTTTTTGCTCAAATGTTAGAGAGACTGGTCAATTGTTAGATCCATTGATTTAATTTTGTGTAGAAAGTTGGAGTGCTTGAAAATTTTGATGGTTTACCGTAAGCATGACAAGGAATTACATTTCCTCAACACAGAAATTAAGTTCCAAATGTGTATGAAAAATTAAGTATTTACACCTTTTTAACACCTTTTAATAAATTTACACCTTTACGGGTGTAAAATCAGGGTTGGAATCAATCTTCATACATTTGCACCTTTTCTACACCTTATTTACACCTCCTAAGGGTGTAAACATGAACCTAGAAGGTGCAAACGTTTGATTTACACCTTTTTTGCACCTTTTTACACCTTCTGAGCTTAGAGTGCACACTCATTGAGTTCAAACGTAATGTTATGCACATGTATCCCACATCCACCCCTACTCCATGGTATTATGTCGGATCACGTGAAAATAATATAATCCTGTGTCGAATAAGAAATGGTTGCAGTAATCTGAATGAGGATCTGTTCAATAATCATTTAATAGCAGAACCAAAATGTATTTGTGGGCAGTCAAATGAAACTGCCGAGCATTATTTCTTACATTGTCCTCTCTTTTTTATCCAACGACATTCGTTCCTTGCAGAACTCTCTACAATTATATTGAATGATTTTAATTCTCCCACCATTTATGATATTCCCACTCTACTGTTTGGGTTGTACGACAAAACAATTTCCAAAAACATCGATATTCAAAAAGCTTAGGATCATTTATCGCAGACACTAAGCTATTCTAGTGTTCATAATCACATCGCGACCGTTGCATGCAGGCTGCTCACTTCTCACGGTTATTACTCATCAAATGGTGCTCTCTCATTTCTTTTCTCTTGCTGACATTCATCTGTGTAGAGTTCAAATATTTATAATATTATCACATTTGTTTGTCTCTCACTATTTCTTTTTTTCTCTCGCTACTTACGTCTGTTACAGAAGTAAGCAATTGAAGAAGTACTGTACCGACTCTTCTGCATTTTATATTATCAATGTCTCCGTTTAAACAACATGTATCATACATTATACCTATAGGGGGACACGGTAACGAGCCTTGGGCTCATTGTGCCTCCATTGTAAACAGTGTTTGCAATAAATTTGTTTAAACCAAGTTTATGATTCATTGCGCCACTTTTAGATTGCAGATTTGCAATTATGTATCAGTGTCATTTTTCGTCATCACTTCGTTTAAATCAAACATGCCACTAAGTAAGGTATCCGTAGATTAACCCGGTTTACTGTTCAAACAGGTCAAATGTGAGTCACAACAATGAGAACGACTTTCCCCTATGGTGCCTCCAGAATGCCTTCTCATAGCGGGTCCATATATTCGTCTAGTCATAGTGTTCACGCCAACAACCACAATAAACGGAAGCTGGGATACAAATCATCATATGAATCACTGCTGATTCTGGGGTTGTCTTAGCCCTACCAGACCTAGAGGGGGCCGAAATGGCCATCCCTGCCAAACTTTCTGCGCTACCTCCGGAACGACAAAAAGTGGAGAGCTAAAACCCCGCGACTTTATAGTTTATCACATTGCGGTTATTTTGGACCTATTTGCATAACCCGCTGAACAGAGGATCATGGGTAAATTCAAGATGGCGACCACGTGGGGTACCAGAAAAGTGATGTGTTTGTTCGTATTTCTTCAAAATCTCTGCTTTTCCGCGATGAAAAGTTTGCAAAAACTATTTTATTTCACATTACATTAATATTTACTAATTTATTATGCAGTTTTTGCAGGGTTTAAAGGGGTTTAATTGTAATAAAGCCAGAATATGGTCCTGTGTAGTCATGTGACTCTCTGCCTGGTACACCGGCAAATTTTCCACCAATAGCGAATTGGCAATCACAGCAACCATCGCCGTAGTCCGTGCAGAAGTGAGAAAAAGTGTTCTGGCCTTATTTTCTGTCTTATCACCCACTAGTTTTAATGAAACTACTCATTCTATCGATAATTTTCACTCACTCAGATGCAGTCGATGAGATTGCGATTAACATCTCGCTCTCTCGCAAGCATTGTAAGTGAATCGCATTCTTCCTTGTGTCTCCAAATGCCAGCGTCCACGTGTCTGCAACTAACTGTTGTGGTTTGGGCTACCGAAGTTATAACGAGACTACCTGTCAATGGCTACACGTTCTCGATATTCTCTCATGTATGTTTACGAAACCGTTGATCCAAAAGAGATTTTAAATCTGGAAACGTCAACTGCGTTTCATCTTCAAATTCTCCAAAGAATAAGTGGACCGATCACTCAGGAATTGATTCATCCGATATCACGATGTCCAATTCTTAACCCTATCAGGCCTGGGGCTGGACCATTATGATTCCCGACCCAGCTTTCGACCTTATCTCCGGAACGACAAAACATTGAGAACTGATACTACGTAAATTTGTAGTATATAATAATATTATATAACCCCCAAAGAGAGGATCATGACTCAATTCAAAATGGCGGCCATCTGGAATACCAGAAAGATTTATTTCCGTTATTTATCTTCAAAATTTCTGCTTTTCTGTGTGGAAAAGTGAGCAGAAAGAATTTTATATCACATCATATTATTATTTACTAATTTATTGTAAAACATACAAATCAGACCGATAAATCGACTAAAAATGCATTTTTGAAAATGACGGCAGGTCTTATCTTTGTTTTACATTTTCTGTTAGAGCTTGACTCAACCTGAAAAATATTCAGGTGGACAGGTAAGTAGGCGGCCGTAAACTATAGGCCTATCAACCAACTGAGCATTGCTGTTCCTCTTCTGTAAATTCCTGCTACCACAACATTCAACTGACAATGACGATGAAAATCCGCTACGAAATACGACATTATTAAGAGTAGAATAATCACTAATAATATAATTCCACAGAAAGGTGGTTATTGTATTCACGAAAGACGCCACGCGCATCATATTGGGAAGAAGGTGCAAGTTAGATGTGGTACCAGTTTGTCTGGTGGCTGAAAGCGTCTGCCCCTATCTTCTAACCTAACTAGGACAGTTTTCTCACATTTGCAATTAAGGATGGACAATTTATCCCTAAAGAAAACCGTATGAGAGGGACACTCTTAGCCATCAGACCTGTGTCGTATGAAAAGAAAACCTATCGCCACTACGAATATAAACACGTTATTCTGTTGAAATAGATTTTCAGATTTGGAAATGGAATTTGAGGTCTATCTGATCTTATGGCCAGTATGACTCCCATGAAGGAAGATAGCAATACTATCTTATCAATTTTCGTCCATTTATTCGATAGGTAGATGAAGTATTGCTGAACGTCGCGTTCAGCAATACTTAAATCTAAATCTCTCTCTCTCATTTACTTTCACACAAAAACGCATGCAAGAAAATATTTATCGGGATTATTTATTAGGTTTCTTGAAAACATTTGACATTGTTCAGCATATGTAGTATTTAGAAATCACTGAATTACAGAACATATTTATCGCCTGCTGTATACGTTCAGCCATTCATATATTGTGTAAGTTCATGCATTCACGGAAAATGGCATAACCTCCCGGATAATTTCGTTGGGTATATTTGCTGTCACATTCCAGGGCATATAAACAATGTGAATACATTAACCAACTAATAATTATTGAAGGGACATCTTACAACCCACCAGATACCATATGGCAAAGTCTGCAATGTTGAAACCTATAAATATATTTAACTTGCCATATGTTTCATTTAACGTGTTCTAGTTAAAGATATTTTACATTATTCTATAATTTATATAAACGACGACAATGTCATTTCTGACCTATTATGGCGGAACAGATGAGTATTTACATGTATTAGATCATATCACCAGTGGATTGGGGTTTTTTTCCTTGACACTCGAATATATACATCAGACTCCTGTCTCTGTACTACTCGCATTGTTCGCAAAAAGACAATTCCAGTTTTATAAGTAATTAACCTAGAAATATGCCACCGTACTGACAACAACAGTTCGTACAGAGTGTGATCTGCCTAAACTCCAAGTGTTGTTCGGAAAAGGGACAATACAGTAGAACCATCTGGCTTCTGGGTCCGTACTTCTGACATTGGCCTGGGCATCCACATCCTAGGTAACACGACTGGTAAGGGTTACTGCAAAGAAGTAAACAAGAAATATCTGTTAATACCGAGAGTTTATACAACTGATGTATGATATTGTAAGTATGTTATATAATTTAATTATTTCAGTGTCTACTTCACCGAAGACTTGTTGGATGAAGCGTAGTTTATCCAAATAAATAAATACGTCTAAAGGGGAAAGTCCAGCTGCCATCTAATTGCAATAGACGGCACCTGTCGAGTCCATTTTCACTCGTCCAATAGAGATTACAATATACATGTAGAAGTGCTCATGTATTGTCCGCTATTTCTGTTATAAAATGTTACTATGTTAGAAAATGCGGTTTCCTTAGCGGAGAATTATGCTTAGTTTCTAATTTTACTATGATTCATTTCGGGGTGCCGACAGTATCCTCAGACGATAGTTTCCCCAGCGACATTTCCCCAACCGACATTTCCCCCACACGACATGACAAGGGGGGGAAATGGTAGCTAAATTTTACAATATTTTTCAATTTTTCATTCTAATCTTTGTTGACTATCAATTTAAGTAGTGCTGTAGAATAGAAATAATGTTTACATATGCGTGCTCTACGGTTATTTGACGCACGGTTAGGATGGGAAAGTTTATATTTTAGGGCAAGGGCGAATTTAATAGTCCGGTTTATTATAATACACTCTCAGAAATATTCAGGAATCTCCTGAATAGATCAGGCTGTACATCCACAACTCAATTTCAGGGATTTTACCTGAAATCAAGGGATAATTTCCTGAATTTCAGAAGAAAAGATCCCTGAATGAGAGGATTTTCCCTGAAATTCAGGCAAATTTACCACCCTGATTATTAAGTTTCCGACCCTATTCAGGCACGTAAAATCCCCTAAAATTCAGGTAATTTAGTTTTAATTCATGCACCTGATTTTCAGGAAATTATCCCTGAAATTGAGTTGTGGATGTGCAGCCTGATCCATTCAGGATTATTCCCTGAATATTTCTGAGAGTGTACCATCACCTAGAATGATAAGGTAAGTTGGATGAGTCGGATTTTCAGTTGCGTTAGTGTGTATTTTTATTCCTACTTGAAGTATTATATTACTTCTGGACTGGTTATAATTATTCTCGATTTGAGGATTTTGGCGAAGACATAAGAAGAACCATGGGAAGAAGATTATTTAAATGTTTGTATTACAACATTGTGTACATAATTTTCGAATGACTCTTTCTATTATGCACAACCAATGCTGAAATGATCCCTCTGTCTAAAAGAAAGGAATTGAACCCGAGAGCCTAACGCCAGGGTTCTATAATTTTTTGTGAAGGTTTAGGGATTTGACCCTTTCCTACAGGACCTGTACATGTAGTTGTGGTTTATATTTCATAAAATGACATAAATTCCATTTTACGAACCATGTTATGCCGAATTTTATATACATTATAAGATGCAGCTACGGACGACGGTACACTACGGGTGAGAAATTATTCAATTTTTCCTCACTTCTAAACAGGAGTAGAGGAGGAAAAATTATTATAATATGTTAATCTTCCCGCCACAGTCTGACAGCTGAACGATTGGGTACCTAAACTCCCAAAGAAAAAGTAGATGGGAAAGGTTATATATATATATATTTAGAGAGAGAGAGAGGCACCATTGACTTTGAGGTTTAGACTGTACACTGGGTGTAATTGTTAGAATTACTCGTACATGTAGAAACTGTTAAACCTTAATTCTCTCTCTCTAGCAATGGCAAGCTCGTGGGAAGGGAGGAATATGACGCTTGAATATATAGGAAATAGCTGAGTTAAAGGGTGGGGCGGTGGGGTGGTGGGGAGGTGAGCAATAACGGAGAATATTAAGTGAATGGTGCACTGGACGAGAAGAAACTTGAGGGGAATGATGGAAGAGTCGCAATGATGATATGTCGATTGTGGAATAGACTCGAGTGATTGATCGCGATAGCACATGGTAATAATTTATTTTCAAAAGTAGTTGTGCCTGCGGTCTGAAACTAGTAGCGCGTGAAGCTGTTACTCGAGCTAAATAGTCTGATTAAAATAGTACCTTATATCTAAATGTCGCTCCCGGCATATTGGATCTGAATTTAATCGGATTGTCGAGCTGACAGTTTGTCATCAATCATGCTGTGCAATGAGAAACCGAAATTTTTTTATCCGCGGTGCTATCTATCTCTTTTGCAGTCGTATTTCTAAGTTTAGTTTTCTCAGTCATGATGATGCGACGATAGATAAGAGGAAGTATGACTTACCTGCAAAACGTATCAGTAACGCCAAAGAAGGGCCAGACAATGATACAGTTCCCACACGTCTTCAGCTTGTTTATTTGTTGTAAGCATTTGGATGGGCACGGACATCTGCAAGATATAATAGGTGGAATATTTCGGGATTTTTCTATTATCATTCATAAATCTTCACATAATGAGCTGTATATGGTATATAGAATAACTGACCAGTGTTGTTGTACTATACAAACGAAAGGTAATAAACGTGACAATACACTGGAACTTGTATTATGATTTTATATTATCGCAATTACGGTTATATTTGGAGCAAATTATCATGTAACTATGCTATACACCGTTTGGTTGTATAGTTTCTCTTTGCCCTATCTATTAACCCAGGTATTTTGAACTGATGATAGCTGACATAATTTTAATGTATTCAAAGAAAGTGTCATTATACTTAGAATAATGTTCAAAATATTCTCCTGTGTTAATAGATAGGACCAAGTGAAACTATACAACCCAGTATAGTTAAAGGTCAGTGAACAGACAGGCTCTTTTTTTGTTCTCTCAATGTGCAACTGAATCATTGCTTATTACTTATGTAAATTTACAGTAAAATTGTACACTATTCGCTACATTCCTTTTTGCAAAATACCGTTAATTTTACCGTAAATTACTGGACGATAAAGTTACCAGGATTTGTCACTACTACTGTATAAATTACAGCAAAACCTACAGTCTGATATGATCTCATAGTGTCACGAATTTTACCATTTGTTAGATTGAAGCGTGAATGTGACCAGTTTACTAATTTGCGCAAGGAGTCCATGGATTGTTTATATGATGACAGCGCATAGAGACTATGAAGAAAAATACTCACGCTGTTGGTC